>PVKM010016234.1:0-27039 GCA_004027735.1 Carollia perspicillata
GGGTGGCTCTTTGCCAACTGCCTGGTTGAAAATCTAGTTTCTTCCATGGAAAAAGAAATTGAGAAAGTATTTTAAGATTTGTAATCAGGATATTGTCCTCTGCAGGGGAGAACATTATTTTTATATTCCATCCCAACACACTGGAGAGTTCTGGGAATAATAAAGCACGTATCCAACTTCTCCGAGACTAGACTGAGAAGCTAAGTGCTAGCTCTGCTCCAGAGGAGAAAGCTGCAAACACCACAGGGCTCTCTTCCTCAGCAAGGACCATCCGCCAGCTCTACTGAGAGGGCGAAAGGGACACAGTGGGTCCAGTTAGGGAAGTAGACAGTAAGCAGAAAAGTTATAAAGAAGGATTGAAATGATGCAGACTTTGGTTAACCTGAACTATGGTTCTCCTACTGTTCTTAAGAATATTAATTTATGCATGTGAATTAGCCAATAGGGAGGCATAAAAGCCAAGGGAAAACCTGGCAAAATTTCCATTATTCTAGAGCAAGGTCAGAGTTCATGAGGTGAGAGAAAGCTGACATATGCAGGGAGATGATAGAATTTTTCTTTTGAAATAGTGTTTATACCTGTTTTTTTTAGTCTGATGAAAAAAGCTGTCTCTTCCTCACTAAAAAGCGAGTGTGATAAAGTTCTGGAAACATCTGTCTCTATCAATCACAGTACTTGGGAAGGGACAGGGAGGGCTTATCTTTACAGCCTGAGTTGCCAGGAAAGAGGTGCTGGTGACCCTCCCGGCCACAACCTTGCTGGCCACAACCTTGCTGACGTCTGAGGGCCAGAGAGTGGGAAGCGCTTGATGCAGCCCACCTGTTGGCTCGTTGGCACTTGGTGTCTGATGCCAACATGGTGAACATTCTTTTTAAAAAGATTTTATTTATTTTTAGAGAGAGGGGGAGGGAGAGAAAGAGAGAGAGAGAAAGGTGGATATGCAGTTGCTTCTCGCACTCCCCCAGCCAGAGACCCAGCCCACAAACCAAGCATGTGCCCCGACCAGGAACTGAACCCACGACCCTCTGGTTGTCAGGCTGGTACTCAATCCACTGAGCCAAACCAGCCAGGGAAAAATAGTAAACATTCTTATATCCTCAGATATATAGGAATAGCTCTTTGCAAGATCCTGTGTAGTTAACTTTTTGTGCATTCTGCTTTGTGGATTATACAGTAATGCTCATTTTTACCATCACCATTCTCGAAAAATTAAAGAACAAGAATCCACTCCTTGAGAATCCCAGTGCAAAAGTAAAATGGACAAGTGACCAGTGGCATGGATTGAAAATGTGTGACCCTGACCGGCCTGTGGTTTTTGAAACAGAAAGTTTCTGTGGGATGGAGGTTGGACAGTGCAGCAGCCCTCCCACTCTCTCTGCCCCTCCTGAGCTGCAGGCCAGCGGGAGCCTCCCCACCCGCGATGCCTCTGCCCCCAAAGTGACCTGCTGCACGCCATGGTGTGCCACCCTCGCCCTGCGCAGATGAGGGGGACAGCCTCGTGCCGCCTGCTGAAGTGAATGATGGTGGGACCAAAACTCTGCAGTGGTGCCATGACAAATATTCTGCTCATCATCACGGATGCTCATAATCAAAACAAAAAAGATATGGAAATTAAAATAAAAAATGTCTCTCCAATGATTGTATTTCTTTCATCTCTCAAGTCCCCAGGGTGTGTGGTTCTTGGCAAGCAGGCCCACCGGGTGGATCTGCAGGGCTTGCCCCCTGGGACATGGACAGGGGCTACCTGGGGAGAGCAGTGGAAGTGCCGGGCGGGCCCTCCCTGCAGCAGATGCTTAGAAAAAGTTTCCACTTGGCCTTGGATTGGGTAACCCAGAGATTTGCAACAGCCTCTTTCTTCCAAACAAAACATTTGGGTCTGAGCTATTAACTCCAAGTACACAGACCGCCTTGAGGAATCCAAAGCAAAATCTGACTGAACAAAGAAAATGAGTTTTAGACGCTGCCTGCAGATAACAAGTGGGGTGGGGGTAAGGCTGCTCTTTGCAAAAGATCCAGGCACTTGAGCAACTGTAAAAAAAAAAATCCTTTTGAATTTTAGGAAGATAAGAAAATCAATTCTGTTTAATTCTGTTTTCAGGGGCTATGTTAGAAAGCAAATATAGATTTAAAGATAATTGATAAGTGGATTGATTGACTTTAAATTTACTGATGGGAAGCTACTACAGAGAAGCTAAATCATCTCTGCATCACAGAGAAAACACGTCCAAGGAACAAGAGTAAAACTCAGCCCTGAGTGTTGGCCTCTGACAATGACAGCCTTCCACCTGGGAACTTCCCTCCATCGTGGGAAGTTTCCCCATGGGTCCTCGATCCCTGTGAGAGAGGGTGCTATAGCTCGAATGTTTGTGTCCTCCCCCCAGAATTCATAGGTTGGCACTCCAGTCCCCAGTGTGCGGTGGTTTTGGAGGTGAGGCCTTTGGGAGGTGAGTAGGCCATGAGGGTGGAGCCCAGGAATGGGATGGTGCCTTTAGAAGAGAGACGGAGCTGCGTCCTCTGTGCTCTCTTTCCTGGGAGGACACATGGAGAAGACAGCCATCTCTAACCAGGAAGGGGCTCCCACAGACAGCACATCTGCTGACTCCTCGTTCTTGGACTTCCCGGCTTCCAGATCTGTGAAAAATAGATGTTTGTTGTTCAAGCCACCCGGTCTGTGGCATTGTGCTGTAGTAACTAGGAGAGCTAACGGAGGGATCCGAGCCTGGGTAGAAGTTGGCCTGCAGGATCCTCAGGGGACCTCTCACCCTGGATTTCCATATGCTTTAAATCGACTCTCATAGACTCTTTATTAGGTGTTGGAGAAGGAGACAATAGGTAACTTACCAGTGGTGCTGTGATTTTCAGCTGCCTCCAGGGTCGCCCATTATCTCTCCTTCCTAAAAATACCCAGCCATGGGAATGGTAGAGACAGTGATAAAGATGTGTCTGTTATCTCACAGTTTTACTGAGTTATTAATAATCACACAGTTATTATTAAGTTTGTGGTTATCTGCTACACAGGAACAGAGAGGTAATATATCAGCCTAGTGTTTGAATTTGGGTCTGTTTACCAATGTTCAGAGCTACTGCTAGTACCTTGATTTATACCTTTTTATCGAGGGAGTTTCCCAAAGTAATTTCTCCCAGAATACATGTTTATTCTGAAGATAAATTCCCTGTTTTACCCTCAGATCAGTGATCTCTTAGCTCTGGCTACTGGTTAGCAGCATCATGAAGGGGTTTTGTTTTGTGTTCGATGCTGATGCAGAAGCCCCTTTGAGATCAGAGTGGGCATCTTATTTACAGCCCCCTCTCCTTCCTGACGGGCAGCCAGGGGCGGCGCCCACTAGGTCAGAGTCACGTTATGTAACTGTCGAGCACTTCTAGAAAGGCAGTTTTGTCCTTCTTCCTACCATTCAAAGGTGCAGACATATTGAAGTTCACTTTCAGAGAACCCAGCTACACAATTAAGAACTGTTTTTAATAAAAGAAAAGGACATTTCAGTGTCTGGTTTGAATTTTCCTGTTTTATTGGACAGGAAGGAATGAAATGCCAGGCCATCCAGTTCATGCCAGCCATCTGGCAAACGGAGACTCATCTCCTATGACTCTTTAATGGGGAACAGGATTAATTGCAAAAACACAGATAATCAAAAAGTTTCACTCACTTCCTTTTTGAGCCTCCTCCCTGAGCCTTTAGCAACATTGAAGAAAGCAGCCGACAAACTCATTGGAGTTTTACCCTTCTCTCTGTTCGCAGCCTCTGGTGCCAAAGCCAGCAAGTCCTATAGACAGCAGGGGTGGCCTCAGGGGTGAGGAGGGAAGAACGAAGCAAGGGGACTTTTAGTCACTTCCTGTGAGGAATAGTGTCTGGATAGCCAAAAAATGATTTTGCCACATATTTTCTTTGTTTCGCTGTAAAGACGGCAAGCAGATGGCGTTTTTCAAGGTTGTAGACCTACAGTCCAGGAAAGTTGGAAGCTAAAAAGAACTTGAATCTGTATAAACAGAGCAGATATCTCTGGATAAGGGCAACTCAGCTGCTGTAGGGCATTAGCCACGGAAGACACTGTTCTGGAGGAAGGCCTTTCCTCGAGGCCGGGAGCTGACAGGACCCTGGAACGTGCTGAGCAAATACCCCTGGCTCCTGGTCTTGGCCAAGGATGAGGCAAGATGATAAGTCAGGATGTAGAGGAAGAGGAGGAAATGTGTGTGATTCTTTGCCTTTCCCCTTGTATGTCTCCTAGTCTCACATGACACTACTGCCTTCTTTTACCCCTTCATTCCTTGCTCAACAAGCATTTAGTTAGTATCACGTTGTGCTGGCCAGAGAATTTAGAGATGAATTAGCCTCAAACCCAGCCGTCAGGGAGCTCACAAATTAGTGATGGGGACAGACACAAAAACTAACCAGAAAGAAACGGCTAGAATGGGAGGGTGCCCAAAATGCTATAGGATCACGGAAGAAGGAGTAATTGATCCCAGTTAGGGAAGGCTTCACAAATCAGGGTGTAATTGAACTCAGTTGTTGCACAGTGTGAATATACCTTACACTACTGAGATACACACTTAAAAATGACTAAGATAGTAAATTTTATAATATTTGATTTTCACCGAACTTGAAAACATGATTCTTCACAAAACTTTCCAGTTGAGATTAGTCTGGATAACCCAAGGCTTTTCAAAAGCTACCTAGTCTCCAGACTGTAAAACTTGGAAGACTTAACAACAGTCGTTGCGGGGATAAGAATCATGATAGACTTTGAGCAGATTTTAAAACTTGAATAAGATTTTCTGAGACAGGGGGACAAAAACCAAAGCAAAAGGCAAACGAATGGTAGAAGCAAAGACATTTGGTGCTGAGTGCATTGCATCCATTGTGGTCAGGAAGTGGAATGAGGGAGGAAAACCAGAAGGAACTGAGGTAATGATTTCTTTTTATTGATATACAGTCTAACAAAAACTCATTATGTAACCATTGTAAGGTACACAATTAAATGGCTTTCAGTGTATTCACAATGGTGTGCAAACATCACCACTGTCTAATTCCAGAACATTTTGTCACCCCACTCCCCTACTCACCCCCGCACCTAGGAACCATTCATCTACTCCCTGTCCCTTCTCTTTTTCTCGTCTCCTTCTGGAACCGCATTACGCATGTGTTGGTTAGTGTGTGGAGTCCTGCAGGCAGGCCTCTTATGCTCTGCTCGTTTTGTTCTCTCTTCATGATTTCTATTTCTCAGACTGGAGAATCTCAATTGACCTGTCTTTAAGTTCACTGATTGTGTATTCTGCCTATTCAGATCTGCTGTTGACCCCTTCTAGTGAATTTTTTTTCATTTCAATTATTATACTTTTCAACTCCAGAATTCTCATTTGGTTCCTTTTTGTAATTTCCATCTTTTATTAATATTCCCTATTTGGTGAGATGCTGTTCTCATGGATTCCATTTTGTTTACTATGTGTACACTTCAACATTACTAAAGAGGAGAAACTTCAGGGTTTTCTCTTGACTTTCTTGCCATGAGAGCCTTAATCCCATGGTTCAGGGATCCAGTGTAGGCATCTGCTGATGCCAAAAGTGTCTGTTCCAACTACATGTTCAGGAGCCGGGGGAGTAATACAGAATGGTCTCACAGACTGTGAGACTTACCGTGACAGGGACTTGGCCAAAACATCCTTTACTCTCAGACCCCATTAGCATCCCCTCTGACTGTTGGCTCAGGGACAGCCCAGCACCAATCCCAGAAAGATTTTAGAATTTCCCTTTCTCTGGTGCACATTTAAAGTGGTGAACACCTACAGGTTCTTGGTAGACAACAAGGAAGGTGAGTAGTATTATGTAATGTTACCACAAAGTGTTCAAGTGTTCCTGATCTCTCCTTAAGTCAAGGAGCTCTATGAACTGTCTCAGGTTGACGGGCTGTGACTTTCCCATATGTAGAGGCTCAAGCCAGGCCCTTTGTGTGTCTGTGTGTGTAGATGATCAGTCTAGAAGGTATCCAGTCATGTAATATGAAAAACAGACACATTCCTTAAGAATGTACAAGATACAGGAAACATTGTACATAGGACAATGACACTTCAGTCCCCTTTAAAGTAGGCACCTTGGTACCTCACACAGTTCTCCCAATCACCATCAGCTGACCCATCATGTTTTCTTGAATCTCATTGACAGTCTGAAATGTCTTCCCTTTCAATGATGATTTTAGTTGTGGGAAAAGCCAGAAGTCGCAGGGCATCAAATCTGAGCTGTAAAGGGTCTGAGCGACCTGAGTAATTTGATATTTTGCCAAAAACCTCTGTGAGAGACATGATGCATAAGCAGGTGTGTTGTGGTGGTGAAGCTGCCACTCACCCGTTGCCCATAGCTGCAGCCTTCTGAACCATCCAAATAGTTTCTGCGGAGGAATGTTCCAGCTTCACACAAAATTTGATGCAGATTCATTGCTCTACTTGCTCAGTCATTTTGAATGAAACAACTACACAGTGCACATGCTTACACAATGGCATCTGCCAACCCCAGTGACTAGTACAGTGGTCATTGTTCACACATGTGCATTCCAATCTGCTGTCCTTAGCTACCAGACTATATTGATGCCATGCAAACCATTCTCATTATATTAATAATGGCTAAACTTTTTCCAGGCAGACCTCATGTGTGTGTGTATTTATATATAAATATGCTATTTATAAATATATATTTGTATATAATTTATATGTTTATAAATATGTGTTATCTATGTATCTATACATATAAATAATAAATGTATATATAGACTTATACATAAGCTTAAAATGTATACAAGTTCATATATTTATAAGTAAATATATAGCTATCTACATTTATATAAATATATAGCTATTTGTATATTTATATATAAATATATACATTCTAGCAGAAGTAACACCTGCTTGTGTATAGTTGGTAGGGTAATATATTGGTGTGATAACTTATAGTGTTAATTTGAACATTTCACCTAAAATGTCATATGGTGTGCTTGAGTGTGATAGTGGATGTTACAGAATTACATGCTTATGATTTTGTAATTAAAAGGGGCATTATTCGAGCCAGACCCTGTATACATGAGTGTATACATTTGTATGTACATATGTATATATGCGTATGTATGGTAGGAGGTCCATCAGTTTTGATCAGTCATTTGGATGGCCCCCTTGGGCATGTTTTCTGCTAGCTAAGACCTGCTAGGTCTCTGGAAGGCAAGCACTGCGGCCTTGATCTTTGGACCTCAGGCCCGCCTCCCACGGTGAAGTCAGGAGTGCATTTCAGCGGCAGTGTCCTCCACATTATCTCCGAGCTGCAGAGGAAGCCCACCTCCACTTTCAAGGATGGTGACACTCCATGCTTTCTTTTTAATTTTTTCCCAGTTTTATTGAGATGTAATTAACATATAACATTGTATAAGATGTACAATGTGTTGATTTCATACACTTACGTGAAAAGTGATTATCACCATAGTGTGGCTAACACTTCCGTCAGCTCACGTGAATACCATTACTTTTTGTGGTGAGGACATTAATATTTACTCTCGTAACTGCTTTCACATATATAATATAATGTTATTAACTGCAGTCACCATGCTGCACATCAGATCCCCAGAGCTCATTCATCTTGTAACTGGAAGTTTGTGAGCTTTGGCCAGCATCTCCCCATCTCCCCACTCTTCAGCCCCCGACAACCACCATCCTAGACTCTGTCTCTGTAAGCTTGACTTCTGTAGATGCCATATGTAAATGACACCATACAGTATGTGTCTTTCTCTATCTGAATTGTCTCATTGAGCATAATGGCCTCAGTGTTAATCTATGTTGTCCCAAGTGGCAGGAGTTACTTTTTTATGGCTGAATGACATTACATTTTTATATTTATTTATATATCTCTATATACATACATGTATACACACATACATATGTATATATCCATTCATCTTTTTTAAGGTTAATTTTATTTGCAATCAAGAAAGAAGGAAACACAGAGAGGGAAACATTGATATGAGAGAGAAATGTCAATCTGTTGCCTCCCACACCCCAAATTGGGGAATCAAACCCACAACCTGGGTATGTGCCCTGACTGAGAATCAAACCAGCAACCTTGTGGGTATGGGGCAATGCCCCAAGTGAGCCACACTGGCCAGGGCTCTGTTCATCTTTGTCCATTCATCTGTGAGTGAACACTTAGGTTGTTTCTATGTCATGGCTATTGAAAATAATGTTCAGTGAACATGGGTGTGCATTGTTCATGTTTTTGAGATAGTGATTTCATTTCCTTTGGATAATACCCAGAAGTGGAATTGCTGGATCATATGGTATTTTGATTTTTAACAATTTGAGGAACCTGCATACTATTTTCCATTGTGACTGCACCAAACTACCTTCCCACCAACAGTGCATAATTTCCCATTTCTTCATATTCTTGTTGTCACTTATTATTCCTTCTTTTTGAGAATAGCCATTCTAACAGGTGTAAGGTTTTGATTACATTTTGTGACAATTAGTAATATTGAGCATCTTTTCATATACATGTTGGCCATCTGTAAGTTTTCTTTGAAAAGTGTCTATTCAGATACTCTGCCCATTTTTTAATTGTGTGGGTTTTGTTTGTTTTTTGTTTTTTGGCTATTGAGTTATATGAGTTCTTTATGTATTTTGGATATTTACAGCTAACCAGATATATGGTTTGCAAATATTTTCTCCCATTCCGTAGGTAGGTTTTTCATTTTATTGATGGTGTCCATGGTTGTATAGAAGCTTTTATTTGACTTAGTACCACTTGTCTACTTTTGCTTTTAGTGTCAAATTAAAAACATAATTGCCAAGACCAATGTTAAGGAGCTCCCCTAATATTATTTTTCTAGGAGTTTCATGATTTCAGATCTTGCATTCAAGTCTTTAACCCATTTTCAGTTGATTTTGTGTATGGTGTAAGATAGTGGTTAATTTTTTTATTTTTTTTTTTTACATATGGCTGTCCAGTTTTTCTACCATTTATTGAAAAGACTGTATTTTCTCCATTGTATATTGTTGGCTCCTTTCTCATAAACTATTTAGCCTTAAATGTGTGGGTTTATCTTTCAGCTTTTTATTCTGTTCCATTGATCTGTGTGTCTGCTTTTATGTCAGTATACCATAGTGTTTTGATTACTATAGCTTTGTAATATCGTTTGAAATCAGGGAGCATGATACCTCCAACTTTGTTCTTGCTCAAAATTACTTTGGATATTTAGCATCTTTTGTAGTTCCATACAATTTTAGGATTGTTTGTTCTGTTTCTGTGAAAAATACAATTGGAATTTTGATGAGGATTGCATTGAATCTGTAG
Source organism: Carollia perspicillata (assembly GCA_004027735.1). NCBI lineage: Eukaryota > Metazoa > Chordata > Mammalia > Chiroptera > Phyllostomidae > Carollia > Carollia perspicillata. The sequence continues at coordinate 9,338 of PVKM010016234.1, forward strand.
ATTTTTGGGGGGTAGTATGGACATTAAATCAATATTAATTCTTTTAATCCATGAGCACAAACTATCCTTCCATTTGTGTTTGTTTTCATCAATGTCTTAAATTTTTCAGCATATAGATCTTTCACCTCCCTGGTTAAACTTGTTCCTAGGTATTTTATGCATATAGTGCATAATTGGATTATAATAGTGCATAATAAATAGGATTATTTTCTTAATTTCTATTTCTGATAGTTCATTATTATTAATAAAAACACAATGGATTTTTGTATATTGATTTTGTATCCTGCAACTTTACTGAATTTGTTTGTTCTAATGTTTTAGGGGGAGAGTCTTTAGTGTTTTCTATATATAACAATATGTCATCTCCAAATAGATAAAGTTGTACATCTTTCTTACCAGTTTGGATGCCTTTGGTTTCTTCTTGGCCTAATCACTATGGCCAGGACTGCCATCACTCTGTTGAATAAGAATGGTGAGAGTCAGTACCATTGTCTCTCTTCTCATCTTAAAGGAAAAGCTTTTGGTTTTTCATCATTGAGTATGGTATTAGCTGTGGGCTTGTCACATATGGCCTTTATTATGTTGAGGTACTTCCCTCTATATCCACTTTGTTTGGAGTTTTATCATGAATAGATGCTGAGTTTCATTAAATGCTTTCCTACATCTATTGAGATAGTTATAGGATTTTTTCCCTTCATTTTGTTAATGCAGTATATCATGTTGATTGATTTGTGGATGTCGAACCATCTCTGCATCTTTGGAATAAATTCCACTTGATCATGGTGTATAATCCTTTTAATATATTGTTGAATTCAGTTTATTTTTAATATAATATTTGGTTTTAATATAACCCATTTTAATATTGTGTTGAGATTTTTTGCATATTTTTATCAAGAATATTGGCTTATAATTTTCTTATAGTTTTCTGGTTTTATCAGAGTAATGTTGGCCTCATGAGTTTGAAGTGTTCCCTCCTCTTTTATATTTTGAAAGAGTTTGAGAAAAAATAGGATTAATTCTATTACAAATGTTTGATAGACATTTACCAGTGAAGCCATCTGGTCCTGAACTTTTATGTGTTGGGAGGTGTTTTGATTCAGTCTCCTTGTATAATTGGTGTGTTCAGATTCTCTATTTCTTCATGTGTCAGTCTTTATAGTTTTATATCTAGGAATTTATTTCTTCTAGGTTGTCCAATTTGCTGGCATATAATTGTTCATAGTAGTGTCTTATGATCCTTTGTATTTCTGTGGTATCAATTGTAGTTCCCCCTCTTTCATTTCTGATTCATTCCCCAACCCCCTTATCTAGCTAAAGATCTATTTCGTTCATCTTTTAAAAACACTAGTTCTTAGTTTCATTGATCTTTTCTAGTATATCCCTAGTCTCTATTTTATTTATTTCAGCTTTGATATTTTTTATTTCTTTCCTCATGCTAAATTTTGACTTTGTTCCTCTTTTTCTAGTTTCTTAAAATGTAAAGTTAGGTTGTTTGAGATCTTTCTTGTTTCTTAATGTAGGTTATTTATCGCTATGAACTTCCCTCTTAGAATTGCTTTTGCTGAATCCCCTTACTTTTGGTATGTTACATTTGTTTTCATTTGTCTCAATATTTTTTTTTCTCAATCTTGTTTGACCCATTGGTTGTTCAATACCATGTTTCATCTGTATGTGGTTGTGAACTTTCCAATTTTCTTCTTGTAATTAATTTCTAGTTTTATAACATTGTGGTCAGAAAGATGCTTGACATAATTTGTCTTCTTAAATTTATTAAGACTTGTTTTGTGGCCTAGCACATGGTGCATCCTGGAGGATGTTCCCTTTGCCTTTGAGAAGAGTGTGTATTCTGCTGCTTTGGATAGAATGTTTGGTGAGTGCAAGTTAAGTATATCTGGTCTTGTGTTGTTTAAGTCCAAAGTTTCCTTGTTGATTTTCTCTCTGGAGATGTATTCATTGATGGTAGTGGGGTATTAACATCTGCTACTATTATTGTATTGCTATTTCTCCCTTTAGGTCTGTTAATATTTGTTTTATAGAATTAGGGCCTTCTATGTAGGGTACATATATATTTATAAATGTCATATCCTATTGTTGGATTGACCCCTTTCTCATTATATAATGATGTTCTTTGACTCTTACTACAGTTTTTGTCTTAAAGCCCATTGTGTCTGATAGAAGTATTGCTGCCGGGCTCTCTTTTGGTTTTGACTTAATGGAACATCTTTGTCTGTCCCTCCACTTCTAATCTGTGTGTGTCCTTGAAGCTGAAGTGAGTTTCTTATAGGCAGAATATAATAAATGCATTTTGTTTTTTAATCCATTCAGCCACTCTGTCTTTTTATTGGAGAATTTAGTCCACTTATAATTAAAGTCAATATTAATAGGTATGGACTAATGGACATTTTGTTCATTGTTCTTCTTGTCTTGCTCTTTTCTTTTTGGTTTGATGATTTCTGTAGTGGTATGCTTAGATTTATTACTTTTTATCTTTTGTGTATCCACTATAGGATTTTCCTTTGTAATTACCATGAGCTTTACGTAAAACCTCTTAGAGCTCTAACAGTCTATTTTAAGGCGTTAGCAAGTTAAGTTTGAACACACTCTGAAGCTCTACATTTTTACTCTCCTGCCCTACATTTTATGTTTTTGATGTCACAATATACATCTTTTTATCATTTGTGTCCATTACCAAATCATTGTAGTTAGTTATTTTTACTACTTGGGTCTTTTAACCTTTATGCTACCTTTAAAACTGATTAACCCACCACCATACAACATTAGATTATTCTAATTTTATCTATATATTTACCTTCATCATTGAGATTTCTACTTTGATATGTTTTCCCTGTATTTATTAGCCACTTTTTTTTTTTTACAACCTAAAGAAGTCTCTTTAACATTTCTTGTAAGGCTGGTGTAATGGTGCTGAAATATTTTTCCTTTTGCTTGACTGGAAAATTCTTTCTTCTATAGTTCTGAAGGATAACTTAAGTGGAACTGATTTTTGTATGTTGATTTTGTATCCTGCAACTTTACTGAATTTACTTATTCTGGGTTTTGGGGGGAGTGACATCTTTATGGTTTTCTATATTTAATATCTTGTTCTCCTTCAATTCTGAAGGACATCTATGCTGGGTAGAGTATTCTTGATTGGCAGTTTTGTTTCTTCAGCACACTGAATACATCATCCCAGACTCTTCTGAGCTTCAAAGTCTCTATTTTAAAAAATCTAACAATCTGCTGGTGTGGCTCAATGGCTTGAGTGCCGGCCTGCAAACCAAAAGGTCACTGGTTTGATTCCCAGTCAAGGCACATGCCTGGGTTTCAGGCCAGGGCCCCAGTTGCGGGTGTGAGAGAGACAGCCAATCTGTGTATCTCTCACACATCGATATTTCTCTCCCTTCCTGTCTCTCTAAAATTAAATAAAATCTTTTTTAAAAATCTAGCAATCACTGATAATCTTATGGGGGTTCCCTGTATGAAATAAGTTGGTTTTCTCTTGCTGCTTTTTAACATTTCCTTCTTGTTTTTAATTTTGAGTGTTTAATTTTAATGTGCCTCACTGTGGGTCTCTTTACATTCATCTTTTTTTGGGAATCTCAGCTTCCCCCAGGTTGGAGGAGATTTCAAACATTATTTCTTTGAATTAGCTTTCTCTCTCTTCCCCTTCTGAACTCCTTTAAGTGTGTATTTTGGTAACTTTGATGGTGTCACACACGTGTCTGAAGCTGTCAGTCTTTTGTCTTTTGCTTTGGTCAGATCGTTCTACTACCTTATCAAGTTCACTAATTTTTTTTCCCTATGATTGATCTAGTGTGATATTGAACCTCTGTATTGAATTTTTACTTCAGTTGTTGTATTCTTGAGCCCTGTGACCTGTTTGGTACTTTTTCATACTTTCTAGCTCTGTGTTGAAATTCTCTCTTTGTTCATGCACGCTCTCCATCTTTATGTCCATTATTTTGAACTCACTATCAGGTAACTCATATCTGTTTCATTAAGATCTGTTTCTGGAGTTTCATCTTGTTCTTTGGCTAGAACATATTTTTGTTTCTTCATTTTCCTTGACTCTCTGTGCTGGTTTCCATGCACTAAATAAAACAGCCACCTCTTCCAATCTGACAGATTGGTGTTGTGCAGAAGATAAGCATCATCATCTATCAGCCTGGCTTATGCTCCTGGTTGTGTCTCTGATCTTTGTGACTGTTCCTAATGGCTCCCAGTAGTTCAGTGCGCCAAGACCTGTCAGTGTCCCAAAGGGGACGACCTCGGTCAGCAGCTACAGGCAGGCCTGTTGGAAGTTTCATCTTAAGGCACCAACTGGGAAAGTAAGCACTAGGTTGGCCAAAAAGTTTGCTTGGTTTTTTTCTGTAAGATGGCTCCAGTAGTGCTTAGCAGTTGTTTTTTAACTTCACTCAGAACAATTTTGTTAGATTTTATTGTGACAGCTGTCATATCAGTGTGCATTAAAATTATCAAAAGTTCGTGAATTTTTGTGTAGCCATTTTATTTATTTATTTTACTTGTAGAGGGAAGGGAAGGGATGAGACAGAAAGAAACATGGATGTATGAGAGAAAGAATCAATTGGTTGCCTCTCGCGTGCCCCCCAACCAGGGACCTGGCCCATAACCTAGACATGTGCCCTGACTGAGAATTGAACCAGCGACCTTTTGGTTTGTAGGCCGGCACTCAACCCACAAAGCTACACCAGCCAGGGCTTGTATAACCATTTTCATATTGAAGATGGAAGAGAATAAGCAATATTTTTGGCATATCATGCTTTATTATTTCAAGAAAGGTAAAAATACAACTGAAACGCAAAAAAAAAGCTTTGTGCTGTGTATGGAGAAGGTGCTGTGACTGATCAGATGTGTCAGAAGTGGCTTACAAAATTTTGTGCTGGAGCTTTCTCACTGAACAATGCTCCACGGTTGGGTAGGCCAGTTGAAGTTGATAACAATCAAATCGAGACTTTAATTGAGAACAATCAACTTTATACCACATGGGAGATAGCTGACATACTCAAAATAAAATATCCAAATCAACCAAGTTATAAAATGAAAAGTGTATCTTTTATTTTATGGAAAAAAACTAAACAGACTTTTTGGCCAACCCAATAGTTAGGCATCTGCAGGGAGGAACTGGGAGGTGGGCATTTTTGCCTGCTCCCCTCTGCGCTGGGCCTTGGTATGACATTGCAAATGGTGTTCCAGCCTGGTGTTCTTCATCTGCTGCAGTCCTGTGGGACTCGTGAATGCAAGCCTCATTAACTACCAGAGTCAGGCAGTTCGGAGGCCTGTCCTTCAGGTGCCAGCCACCAAAGCTGGGCAACAGATATATGTATAGGCTCCTTTCAGGGAGAAACTGGTGAGACTTGGAGTAGGCTAGAGGGGAGGGCAGAGGAGATATACGCCCGTTTCCTGGGCCTTTGGGAAGGATGTAGTCAGCCTCTAGGTGCCTGCTGAATGAGAAGCCTGCAGCCTGAGCTAAGCAAACAGACCTCTTCAGGGAAAGACTGGGTGATGGGCATTCAGTCTGACCCCTGTACACTGAGCCCTGGGGGGACAGCCAGAAAGAACTTCTTCATTTGGTATGGTCCTGCAGGACTCCTGAGTGGAAGCCCCATTGGCTACCAGAGCCATGTGATCTGGAGACTCATCTGAATCACAGATGAGTGTACAAGTTCTTTCCAGGGAGATACTGGTGACTTGGAGCAGTCCAGAGGGAGAGAGCAGAGAAGGTGTCCCCTGGTTTTCTGGGTCTGCGAAAGACTTAAGCAAGCCCTAGAAGTGTGTCAAGTTAGAAGCCTGGCCTGGCCCTCGGGCAGCAGCTGTCAAAGTGTGTGAATAGCCCTCATTCAGAAAAAGATGGAAACGGGTGTGTTTTGTCTCCTCTTGCACACTGATCCTGGGGTGACAGCTGCAGTGACTGCTTGTGCCCATTAACAACTGCCTCTGGGTAGTGTGCTGTAGTCTTGTGGTCTCATGGATGCAAACTCCATTGGCTTTCAGGGCTAGATGTTTTTGGGTAAAAGTTTAAAAGTTGGGTGCTAAGTGTGGGGCTTATGGCCAGAGTGTATCTCAGGCTTTTCTGCTTATTTCAGTGTGGGTATTGTCTTGTTCCCCTGACAAATGAGAGGCACTCAGCTAGTTTCTGGATGTCTTTCAGAGAACATTGCTCCCTGTGCAGCTGTTCATTCAGGTGTCTGTGTGAGGGGCAGAATTCAGGAGCCTTCTATGTCGCCATCCGTAAAGACCACTTCAATCCTTTCCAAATTATGTTTTTTGGTCCAGGGATGAACAGATCTGAGCTGGGTGGGGGGTAACGGCAGAAGTCCCCAACGAGGAAAAGACTTAGGATAGAAGAGGGGAACACGGATGGAGCCCGGTTTGGAGAGAAGCAATATGAACTCAAGGTACCAGGGAGAGGGATGGACCCTGCATGTGGGCAGTAGCGAGAGCCTTCCTTCGAGGTGGGAGAAAGGAGAGAAGTGTGAGTGACGTGCTAGGAAGCTGAGGAAACACGTTACTGATGGGCTATGTTTTCTCAGTAAATATAATGGAGGAACAAATATCGACTGATTGTGCAGGAGAAGGAGGTGGCTCAGAAATAAAGAAAATGAGAAGCAATTGGAAAAGAGGCTGAAGTTTAAGGTAAAGGTTAATAAGAAAATTAGAGCCCCACCAAATGTTTTTGTTTCTGACATGCATTGGACCTTTCTGGTGAGCACTGATAAAAAATTATTGTAAGTAACATCTATTGAGTGCTTATGGCATGTCAGGCGCCCTGCTAAGAATACTGCATTTCAGCATTCTTAACAGTCTTTAAGGTGGGTGTGATTATTATCCCCACTTCACAGATGACCAAGTATAAAGAGAGGAATGAAGCTGGCGTTGAACCTTGACTAGCCACCTGTACTGATTGTGTGCGTTGGACGATTTACTTAATCTCTTGAAGCCCCAGATTCCTCTTGGAGATTGGGGAGCAGGGCCACTATTTTATAGAATTGTTAGGAACCACAGATGTGTGTTAAAGAGCCTCATGCGAGCTGGGTACTTGAATGTTTTTAAAGCAGTGTGGAATGTGGACGGATGCCGGGCCCACGGTCGGTTCAGTCATCGTGATCTGAGTGCGTGTTCTCTCTCCCCGAAGGAAGGCGGGGCCCACGCTTCAGGAGCCAGAATCCCTGTTGACTTCTGTTTGTTTCCAGGCAGGCGCCATAGCGTGACGCAGTCTCGTGCTGCACAATACAACCTGGGGCTACAGCAATAGAGACGGTGGGCTGAACTGAAGCCGCCAAAGGTGTTCACGTTCACACACCGTGTGGAGGCCCAAAACACCTCTTCCCCACAGTAGGTGCGGCCCACACCAGCTTGTGACTCTTGGGGACTCTATTATTTAAAGATTCTAGATTCTATCTGCCTCTCATTTATTATATGACTTTGGCCTCCTCGAACCACAAAGTGGACTAAACCATGGCCTGCGTCTCAGAGATAGTGCTAGGAGAGGTTGGCTGATGATATATGTCAAGTTCTGGTGGGTGTTTATAGCTGGAATATTCTTGAATGAAAAAGTTCCTACTAGTACAATAAACAAGTGGCAAGGACTGTGGTTAAGATGGCAACGCAGCAGATAACAGGGACCCAGGGAGTTAGTTCCCTTTGGCAACTGCTCTGAGGGCATGTTTGATGCCGTTGATTAATGAAGCTGCTGTCCCTCGTGCGGAGTGGGCCAGGGCAGCGCTGCTTCGCTGCAGGTGTGTTGGGAGATGGACACGCAGAGAAAGGCAGGGTTAGGCCACGTCCCAACAAGGCAGGCAGAGGAGCCTCGGCTCAGTGTCCTGAATGCCCAGGAGTTACTCACACATGCTCCCCGCAGAGGATCCAAATTGCCTTTCCAGGCCTCGTCTTGAAATCTCCCTGACACAAAAGAAACATATCGCTTTACTGTTGTGGCTGAAATATTGCTCATCTTTATTAAAAAGGGAGACATAGTGCAGCTGTAGAGACCCAGCTCCCACATTCTTCCGACACTGACTGTAAATCACCCTTGGGCCTTCCCTTCACCACTCTAGGGGAATGTCCCCAGGAAGAGTAACCTGGAAGACGCCCCTTCCGCTGTACCCCGCTGAAGCATAAGCTACTAAAGTGCAGGCAGAAGCTTGGAAACGAAGAGCCCTTGAGCCAAAAGTTCCAATGCCACTCAGTCCAAGACACAGTTCGCCCCTGAGGCAGGAGCCTGCCACTGAGACTCAAGTGACACAATGTCCAACCCTCAGACTGGCTGCCACTTCTAATGGAGAAGACATAAGAGTCGGGCCCTGCAGTGTCTTGGGTGGTCTGTGGGTAGCAACACTCCCTCCCCCCCGAGAGAAGGGCCAGAAGCTTCTCTCTGGACAAGCAGGGAAGGGAAAGGTCATTATCGTCTACCATCAGGAGAAGATCACCGAGGGGCCTGATCACATGAGCCTAAGTCAAGAGCTCGAGTGTCAGGTACAGTGAACACTCTGCTCTTTTCTTGCAGTGCTGTCTTGAAAAGGTTCTTTTCTGAGAGGAAGAGGGTTTTGATTGGGTACAGGTGCAGCTGGACAGGCGGACTGATGTACAAACGCCACTCCAGGGCAGGCCCGTCCCGGTGGGTGGAAAGCACCAGCAGATGGGACAGCGGGAACGAGGCCTGCCTGGGAACGTGGTAAGGTCACCTGACCCCAGTAGGCAAGAAGGTGTTTTTATAGGAGGCCAGGGTATCGGGGCAGCTCACCTTGAGTTTGGAAAAGGGGGAAGAAATTACTGAGCAAACAATAAATTAAAATTTAGAAGGGGCTGCAATGCTGCTCAGGGTTTTTTCCCTTAGGAACATGGAGTGATGAAACATGGCAGGCCCATGAGGCCATGTCCCTCTTGATTAAAGTGACCCCTAGCTGTCACCTTCAGCTCTGGGCAGCTGGTATTGAAATTGGGTGTAATGTATCTTTTTCATGGCCTGCTGCCCAACTCAGTTCCCTTACCTGTGCCGAGCTCGTTAAGTCTCCACTTGCCTCAGCTGGGAGAAAATGCTGGCTGGAGTAGGGACACCCTGCACCTGCTACTTACAGGCATCATTGGGAGCTTTGCAAGGCCCCTCCTCCTTCCAAAGGTCTGGAAGATGAGACACTGGGCAGTTCCGTGACTGGACTCAGGTCATTCCTCAAAACTAGTTGTTCTGGAGCTCAGAGTTGAGGCCACACGGCTGCCTCTTCTGAAATAAAGGCCAATGAAATAAAGGCCAACCTCCTTGCAGTCTCATACATCTAGAGAGTCTGAAGTGTCCTCTCCCCACTATCTGCACTTTGCAGGCCGCTCCCAGAAGCTGAGGACAGGCCCCAGGCACGCACACAGCTTGCTTGATCCCACTGCGTCTGGACTTCCAAGCACCATGTGGGGCCAGGTCTGGTAGGAGCAGCAGGACTTTCCCTTTAACCAACTAGACACTACCAAACGCAGAGTAAAAAATATCTTCTACAAGGTCTGAAATACGGGCATGTCCAACACCATCATTTTCCATGCCCTGGCGAGAGGCAAGGCGCCCCAGCAGTGCTGGCTGCGGCGCCTGGGGGTCCCCGCTATCCCCGCAGGTAGGTGCTGCGTGCAGGCTCCCGCCCCAGGGCGTTGATGTGCGGGATGGCTCCTGCTGTGGCCGCCAGCTTCTCGCTGAGCTTCCGGTTGACCAGTTCCAGGTGGCGGCTGTTCTTCCGCGCCTGCCGCAGCGACCTCTTGACCTTCTTCACCCGGTCCCGGAGCTGCCTGTTCCGCTTCTCCAGGGTGGCCACCTTCTGCTGCAGTTTCTTGACGTGGTCCTCCTCCTCGAACAGGGCCTTCTGCACCGATGAACACATGAGCTGGGGACAAAAACGCCGCGCAGGGAGAGGCAGGTGAGTTTCAGGATGTCAGCCCAGGTCAGCGTCCCAAACCCCACAGCCCGGACTCCAGGGCAAGGGCACACCTCAAACCCAGCCCCTCTTTTGCTTTCTATGTTGGGGGTCCTTGGATAATCTTGTTTTAAAAAGATATTCTAAATATGTCACTCCTATCAAAAAGGAAACAGCTTCAGGGAATCAAGAAGTAGAAGACCAAAACCTGAGACAGAAAAATGCACAAAGAATGTGGATAGTTCACAGGAAAGGTATTATAAACCTCTCAAACACGGCACCAGCATCTCAGCCTCTCTCAGTGAGACAAATGCCAATCGCAGCCTCAGTAAATCACTATTTCTCACAGACCGAGCCCAGGTGTGGGGGACAGACACTCTGACACTGCAGGTTTAGTATAAGCGGCTGTAGAAAGCAGTCTGGCTACAGCTATGGAACCAAAGCATCACATACCCTTTGACCTAGTGATTCTGGGCTTTTTCTTATAGAAGCACTCCCATGTGTGCGAACTGCCACATGCAGAACATAGGACGGTATTGCTTGTTGTAGATATGAGAAGTGACGTTAGCATCATGGTGGCCTAAGATCCCCTTGACGTTTTTTTTTGGCCACCCTCCAAAAGCAAAAATTTGGCATCCGTCCATGAGCATAAGTGCATTTGTGGGAGCTGTGGGATTCAGTGACCATACACTGAGGGGCCCAGGGAGAGTCTTGCCAGACCACAGTCCCAGTGTGCGGCCTGCAGTGGCCCGTGAACTGGCTCCAGCCCCTCTTAGGCAAAGGGCCTCAAAGTAGATATACAAATGGCCAATCACCAAGGAAATGCAAATCAAAACCACAATGTAGTGTCACCTTACCCTTTAGAATGGCTGTCATCAAAAAGAAAAGAGGGTTATGGTACGGGAGGGTGACATCGGCAGATCTTCACCTCACCTCCTCCCATGGACACGCCGAATCAGTAGCTACATACAGAACAGCTTCCTATGAAAGAACCCAGTCACTAGATGAGTGACTCCCCCACACTGGGCCAATGAGGAAAAAACCCACATGAAAAGGGGAAGAGAAGCTAAGACACAAGCTTGTCATAAAGCCCTGGTGTGACCCACACGTGGGTGGGGACTCCCAGCTTCTCCCTGAGGAGCGAAGGGTTTGAACCAGGTGCTGGGGACTCCCACTTTTAAGACCTGCACCTGAGAGATGGATCCTCAGGGAAAGCTAGCGGGGCTGTGTCCACAAGGCTACAGCAAACTGAGAAATGGTTCTTACAGGACTCACCCCTGGATTCCTCCAGCCCAGGGCCCAGCACAGAGGCAGTGGGCTGAAAAACACCCAGTCTTTCTGTGACGAGGCCTATTTGCTTTTAAATCTTCAGCCTGAAAGACTAAGTGCACGTCTAGAGGCAATATTCTGCAAACCCCGTAGACCCAGCCTCTGCCTTGCTCCAGGTACCACCCAGAAAGGAACCTGTGCACACACCTGGTACCCCAGTGGTGGTGGCTGTGCCCAGGGGACAGCCCTGATCACTGGGTTCTGGGGCCAGCAGGGCTCACTGTTGCAGATCCCACAGGACTGTAAAAGTAGAGAAATAGTCTTAACCAGCTACGCCCTCAGGGCACAGTGGGGGCAATGCTGCAGCTGCAAATTGAAATCCCTGTGACCTGGCACAGTGAGAACCCCAGGGCCAGGGCATATCAAGAAGAACACACATTAAGAAGTCATGGGTGACCCGGCTTCTTTTTCAGGACACCCTCCTGAATTGTTATGTCAGCAAAACGGAAAATTACAATGGGAAGAATAACATACCTTTCAAGATTTTTTAAAATTGATTTTAGAGAAGGAAACATTGATTTGTTGTTCCACTTATTCACTCATTGGTTGCTTCTTATGTGTGCCCTGACTAGGGATGGAACCTGCAACCTTGTCATATCGGGATGACACTCTAACAAACAGATACCCAGCCAGGGCCAAGGTAATGTTTGTTGTTGCTAACGCTTACAGACATCTTCCTTTTTCTGAATATCAAAATGGTGTTTCTCCCTTCACACATAGCCCCTCTTTGATCCAAACAATGGAGCAAGGAGGTATAGCAGCGTTTAAACCCTACTTCTGAGGAGCACCTTTGCCCAGGCCATTGCTGCAACAGGACGACACGGATGCAGTTCTGGAAGGACCACAACCTCTGTAACTGATTGAAGACCCCTGCTTGGGCTGGAGGTGACGTGACCAAAGAGTGTACAGACGGCACCTGAGGTTCGTCCATGACCTCAAAGGATTGACCAAGACGGAGGAGGCTGCAAAAACCAACACAGCTACTATGGGTGAGGATGACATCGAAGAGCCCTAGGGCTGCTTCCTGAGGACTTCACTGAGAAATTGTTGGAACAGGAACACATACAAGGCAAGAAGAAAGACAGCAAGAAAACTCACAGTGAACGGCTTAGCAGAAGCTTTTGTAGACCTCAAAGCAGCTCCTTAAAAAGTTTGAAAACATGGCCCCACCCCGCCAACACCAAAAGGTTCTCCTGAATGGAATGTCCATGTTGCATTGTGCATGATGAAAATCTGTACTGAGAAAAAGAAACCAAGCAAACCACCGTGGACCTATTTCTGCAAAGAGTGACTGATCCTCCAGAAGAGCCGCAGGTGAGGCCTTCAGCAGGTCTTCCAGAAGGAGGCCCTGCTACCGCAGATGACAGCTCTGTGTGTTACTGCACCCCATGCCCTTCCAGGGGGACGAGACGTGAGTGTGGGGGCCAGTGAGCGACACTGAAGCCCCTGACCCCAAGCAGACCATGGCTAATGTACATTTGCGTCTTAGTTCTTGACAAAAATTTTCATAGGAAGAAACTTATAGAATAAAGATACAAGGAAAATATTTTGTAGATCTGTGTAATGTCTTTGTTTTAAGCTAAGTGTTAATATTAGTCAAGTAAAAAAGTTACTACCCTGCAGGCCCCAGTCATGGTCAGTGTGCTATACAGGCATGCCATTTTTTCTTTTATACTGTATTTTACTGGGCTGTAGTCATGTTTAGACACACAAATATTTACTACTGTGCTGCAGTTGTCTGCGGCATTCAGTGCATCAACATGCTGCACAGGTTTGGAGCTCTAGAAGTAGTAGACGCACAGCCTGGGTATGTGGTGCAGGCTGCACCACCTAGGCCTGTGCAGGTGCACTCTACGATGCTTGCAAGTGACAAAACTGCCTAATGACACATCTCGCAGAATGTATCCCTGTCCTCAAGTGATGCCCGACTATAGTAAGGTGGCAGCTTAATCACATGTAAAGCCATTCTGAAGGTTAAAGGATAAAAGCAATAAAAATGGCTGTATCTACAATAGTGTGTTCATAGATACACAGATGTAAAAAGCACAACACATACAATAAAGTCACAAAACAGCCAGAAAATGATCAACAAGATGGCAATATGTACATAGCTATCAGTAACTACTTGGAGTGTAAATGAAGTAAGTTCTCCAAAGGACACTAAGTGGCTGAGTGGATTAAAAAAAGAAAAAGACCCAACTATATGCTTGCTGCACGAAATGCAGATGAGCTTTCAGGACATACAGACGGAACGCAAGGGAATGGAAGAAGACATTCCATGCAAACCAGAATAAAGTTGACGTAGCTACACTTACCTCAGACAAAATAGACTTTCCAAAAACAAAAAAGAGCATTAAATAATGTATGTAAAGGGATCAGTCCAACAAGAGGATACAACCATTGCAAATATGCAGGCAACATAGCAACACCTAGAGATACAGGAGTGGCAACAGTAGGTTTAATGTTGTAATACTAATAAATAATACAAGATAAACTCTGTGTTTCATGAGGTCATAACTGCAAACCTACTTTTGCCCACCCCTGTATGGAGCAGGGACAGATAGAAATATAATGATAGCAGGGGAGTTTAATACCCTGCATTGATCAATGTATAAATCATCCAGACAAAAGATCTATATGTAAGGAAACACTGGTCTTGACATTAGACTAGATGGACTTAAATGGTGTATCTTGAATATTCCATTCAAAAGCCAGAGCATACACATTCTTCTTAGGTACACATGAAACATCAAGCATCTTTTCCACCTACAATGATATGGAACTATTAGAAATTAAATAGAAGAAGAAAATGAAAATTCACAAATATGAGGTGATTAAACAACATGCTAATGAATAACCGATGGGTCAAAGAATAAATCGAAAGAGAAATTAAAATATACCTTGAGACCAATGCCAAAGGAAACACAATAAACCTACACTTAGGGAATGCAGCAGAACCAGTTCTGAGAGGAAGTTCATAGTGAAACATACCTACATCGAGAACAAGAAACACCTCATATAAATAACCTAACTTTACATGTCAAGGCACTAGAAATAGAACTAAGCCCCAAGTTAGCAGAAGGAAAAATAAAGATCGGAAAATAAATAAATGAAATAGAGACTTAAAATAATAGAAAAGATCAGTAAAACTAAGAGCTAGCTTTTTGAAAAGATCAACCTTTACCTAAAATTAACAAAAGCAAAAGAGAGAGGACTTAAAATCAGAAATGAAAGAGGGGATATTATAATTGACACCACAGAAATACAATGGATCCTAACAGACTACTATGAACAATTACATGCCAACAAATTGGACAACCTAGAAGAAAAAGGCAGATCCCTAAATATACAACCTACAAAGACTGACTCATGAAGAAATAAATCACAATCTGAATAGCCCAATTACTAGTAAGGAGATTAAAACAGAGATCAAAAACCTCCCAAGCAATTAAAGTCCATTACCAGACAGCTTCACTGGTAGATTCTACCAAATAGTTAAAGAAGAAGTAATACCAGTCCTCCTTATACTCTTCAAAAAAAAAAGAGAGAGAGAGGAGGGAACACTTCCAGACTCATTTAAAAGGGGGGACCCCAAAATCCTGGAACTTATTTATAAAAAATGTGTATTTATTCTTACATGTTTAAATTTCAGTCACCTTCAAAGTACTCTCCATTTGATGCAATACACCTATTGAGATGCTTTTCCCACTGTTCAAAACAGTTTTCAAACTCTTCTATTTTTGTGTTTTGAAGTCCTTCTGATGTTGTTTGTTTCACCTCTTCCACCTCTTCACCTCTCCAACAAAATGTTTCCCTTTGAGGACCTTTTTCATCCAGGAAAACAAAAAGTCACTCAGGGTGAGGTCGGGTGAATAGGGAAAGTGGGGCATGGCAGTCATGCCGTTTTTGGTCAGAAACTGCTGAACACCACCATGGTGTGGGCAGATGCATTCAGTAATCACCCATCATGAAATGGGCAAACACATTGAAAGGGTCTTCAAATAAATTCAGTGAAGCCAAATTCAGCCTCTCGCAACACCAGCTGGTACAGTGATGCCGATGGATTCCTAGAACACTCACTCAGTGGGGAAAGCCTGTACTGCAAAAGGCCCACCCTCCAAAAGACAATTCCAGGTATGGGGAGGCCCTGCCTCACACGAGGCCAGCATTACCCTGATACCAGATAAAAATGACATGAGAAAAGAAAATTACAGGCTAATACCCCTGATGAATATAGATGCAAAACTCTTCAACAAAATATTATTAGCAAACAGAATGCAGCAATTCATGAAAAGGATCATACACCCTGATAAGTAGGGTTTCAGGGATACAACAATGTTTCTATATCTGAATCAATTGATGTGATACACTACACAAACAAAAGATAAAAATCACATGATCACCTCACCTCAATAGTTGTAGAATAAGCTTTTGACAAAACTGAACATCCATTCATGATAAAAATTGACAGCAAAATGAGTAGAGGGAGTGAATATACCTAAATATATTAATAACCATGGCCGTATACAACAAGCCCGGAGCTGAAAGCAACTTGATGGTGAGAAGCTGGAAGCTCTTCCTCTGATAAAAACACAACAAGGACGCCCTCTCCCACACCTTCATTCGACATAGTACTAGAGTCCCAGCCAGACAGCAATTAGAAAAGAAAAAGAAATAAAAGGCTTTCGGATTCAAAAGGAAGAAATAAGACTGTGACTTTTTACAGATGACATGATACTAGATAGAGAAAACCCTAAAGATGCCACCAAAAACTGAAAATTCATAAACTCAGTAAAGTTGCAGAATACAAACCAAGGAGGTTAAAGATCTCTACACTAAAAACTAAAATGTTGATTAAAGAAACTGAAGACGGCAAGATGGAGGTATAGGTGGAAATGCTGCACCTCCTCGCACCATCAAGATTAAGGTCAACAAAGATTTATAAACAATGACACAACCAAAACACAGAAAGTTGAACTACAGAAGTCCCACAACCATTCAACCATACTGGTAAGAGGGGCAGAATTGGCAGTCAGCGGAGAGGGAACACGGCAGGAAAAGGCAGTGGCTGGCAGACCCAGGAGTGCCGGGGAGTGTAGGTGGCATGGAGCTTGCAGACCCCAGATGCGGGGAGGAGATGAGCAGCGCACGCAGGGTGGTTGGCTGACCAGGGACACACAGTCATGCGCAGATAAACTAGGCACTTGTGGGAGGCAGCAGAGGGGACACAAATCCGAGAGAACATGGAACAGGCACCATTGATCCCTCTCTGACCCCGCCCCCACAGACAGTGTCACAACCCTGCGACTAGGCTGCCCCGCCCTGGTAAACACCTAAGGCTCTGCCACCCATACGTAACAGGCACACCTGACCAAAAATGACTCAAGAAGAAGAACAGCTCAGAGCCCCAGAGCCAATACTTTTAAGTGACCAAGAGATAGCCAACCTATCAGATGCACAGTTCAAAACACTAGTGATCAGGATGCTCACAGAATTGGTTGATTTTGGTCGCAAATTAGATGAACAAATTAAGGCAATGCTAAGTGAAATGGAGGAAAATGCACAGGGAAACAATAGTGATGGGAAGAAAACTGGGACTCAAATCAATGGAGTGAATCAGAAGGAAGAAAGAAACAACCAAACAGAAAAGAATGAAAAAGCAAGAAACATTTTCTTCAGAAAAATGAAGAGAGGCTTAGGAACTTCCAGGACACCTTTAAACGTTCCAACATCTGAATTATGGGAGTACCAGAAGGGGAAGAGGAAGAGCAACAAGTGGAAAACTTATTTGAACAAATAGTAAAGGAGAACTTCCCCAATCTGGCCAAGGAAATAAACTTCCAGGAAGTCCAGGAAGCTCAGAGAGTCCCAAAGAAGGTGAACCCAAGGAGGAACACACCAAGGCACATCATAGTTACATTAGCCAAGATAAAAATGAAGGAGAGAATTCTAGAAGCAGCAAGAGATTAAGGGGATAGTCACCTACAAAGGAGTTCCCATCAGACTGTCAGCTGATTTCTCAAAAGAGACCTTGCAGGCAAGAAGGGGCTGGAAAGAAGTATTCCAAGTCATGAAATGCAAGGACCTACATCCAAGATTGCTCTGTCCGGCAAAGCTTTCATTTAGAATGGAAGGGCAGATAAAGTGTTTCTCTGATAAGGTCAAGTTCAAGGAGTTCATCATCACCAAGCCCTTACTATATGAAATGTTAAAGGGACTTATCTAAGAAAAAGAAGATAAAAAAGATGATCAGTTAAAGGACAGCAAACTCACAGTTATTAATAACCACACCTAAAACAAAAGCAAACTAAGTAGACAGCTAGAACAGGAGCAGAGCCACAGAAATGGAGATCACGTGGAAGGTTAGCAACAGGCGAGTGGGAGAAGGAGAGAGGGGTAGAAGGTACATAGAACAAGTAGCATAGACAGTGGGGAGAAAACAGACAGGGGGAGGGCGAGAGTAGT
>PVKM010016235.1:0-27041 GCA_004027735.1 Carollia perspicillata
TTAAGGGCCACAGCATTTATAATGATGCATCTTACAAGTGATAGATGCCTTAGATTCATTCAAATTCAATAGATTGGGTGTGTTCGCAGCAACTAACTTTGTAATCTAGTATTAAAAATTATAGAAAATCAAGATAGGATTGTGACTGTAATAGAAGAGGAATAAAGAATAAACATCACCCAGAAATACGGGAATCAGTGAGTAAATAATGAGACTTACTCTTGCCCTCTCAAAGAGAACATGAAGGTGTTCTCATGGGGGAAGGATAGTTGTGCTGCATTAGACTGGAGTGTGTAGCTGATGCTATTACTGTCTGTAAGACTGAATGTAGAGGAAGGATACATGTGGGGTGATCACCAAGTAAACTAGACTGAACATCATTTGCTGTACCTGTCTAAAATCATTTGCCTTCCAAGTCATTGTGAATCCTGCTTCTTTAGATGGAACACCAAAACTACATTTTCCAGACACTTGAGAATAGACAGATACTGGCTCTCACCAAGCAGATGCGGCCAAGAGACACAGAGGCTGGAGGAGAGAAAAGAAAATGTAAACAATTCATGTGGTAGTGAAGAAACGCTGTAAGTTATAAGTGGTAAGACTCATGTAATGGCCAAGGCTATGCTGAAGAATGTAAATCCAATTTCTTCAAATGTAATATCATCTCAATGATCTCAGGTTTGGAATTCCCACTTTGGAGGTATGTGAGGGGGTTTCTTCAAGCTGGAGATAAGTTACATGGGAGTGGCAGAAATTCAGTAATTATAAGCCGAGGTCTCCAGGTAAGAAGTTTAAAGCAGTTATTCGTGGGGTCTAAGATAAAGCAATGGACTAGAAAGTTAGAAAGAAATGGAATAGTGAAATGGTTAGGATAATAAACACCTAATAAGTGAGATACGCAACAAGAGAGACGTACACACAGAAGCAAATACTGTAAGAACAGCTTGTTTCAGTGAGTCCTCAGTATCAGGAATTATCCTTCCATTTGCCCACTTCTTTGCTGCTGTTGCCAGTGCGACTGGAAAGCCATACCCTCAGGGAGAGTCAGCCCTGAGGATAAAGAGAAGTCCAATGGCAAAACTTCCCCCTTTCACTCTCACTTTAGAACTGCTTCTCTTATTGTTCTTAGGGTAAATTTTTGTCCATTGTTTTCTCTTCTTGGTACACATCAAAATCTCTAGAGGACATGTGCCTTGCAGTAGCTGCCTTCAGCTGATAGATTCCTAGAAAAGCCCCTGAGAATCCATGCTCCCAGCGTTTGTGGTGTTTACACTGAACTTGGCATTGTGAACAGATGAGACACAATTTTTTTTAAGTTGACAGAGCCTTTCCAGAATAAGGTCATAACAAAGATCCATCCATTAATTTCTGCTCCAAACTGCTTTTATTCAACTAAAATGTGGCCAACCAAAATCAAAACAAAAAAAGCCATGGTCTTTGATACTCTTCCCATTAAGAGTTCAGGTCTATGAATTTTTTAAAAAGATTTTATTTATTTAATTATTTATTTTTTAGAAAGAAAAATAAGGTAGGGAGAAAGAGAGGGGGAGAAAGAGAGGGAGAGAAACATTGATGTGTGAGAGCTACATCAATCCATTGATCCTCATACAACCCCTACCAGAAACCTGGCCCACAACCCAGGCATGTGTCCTTCACTGGGAATCAAACCAGCAACCTTTCAGTTTGCAGACTGGTGCTCAACCCACTGAGCCACACCAGCCAGGGCCTATGTCTTATTCTGTCATATCCAAGTGGGTTGGTCACTTGCTTTGACCACTAGAATACAGTGGAAGTAACAGTTCCAGGTCCAGGCCTTAAAAGACTGACAGCTTCCATTCTTCTCTCTTGGAACACTTGATCTTGACCCCTGTTGGCCATCTGTACCTCCAGGTCAGAAGTCCTAGGACTTTACTAGAAAAACCACACGGTGAGATCCTGGCACTACATGGAGAGGGGCCTAGCTGGGCCTAGCCTGGCAGCCTTCTGGCCAAGACTCCTGGTGGGAGAGTGAACCTATTTTTGACCCTGCAGAATGGCCCAAGTCCCTAGCTAAGTACCACCTAAAGGCCCTTGGTCAATGCCGTGTGGAAGAGAAGGGCCCACCATGTTCTCCCCAAATGCCTGATACACAAAATCATAGGGTATAATTAAATGGTTGCTATTTTTAAACTTCCCACTTAGGGAAAAGTTTGTCACATAGTCATTGATAATCGAAAAAAGTAGTATGTTTGAAAAGCTGAGTATAAAGACTTTTCATACATTTTTCCTTAATATACTTTATAATTTAGAACTGCTTTTGTTCTTTTTTAGTAAGTACTTTAAGAATTGCTGTCACCTAAGCCCCTCTGTTAAGGGACTAATGACCTGCAAACACAAGCTTGTGTTCATGTGGGAGTTCCATACTTAAGCAGTAAAATGAACTATATTTTTATCAAAAATAATAAATATCAAGAGAGCAGAAATCTATCCTTCTCTCTTGTCCTCACTCTTATTTTAGCTACTAAGTAGCGCATGTGAGTAAAACAGCTGCATTCCTCTGTTCTGCAGTTGCTCTGACACATTTTCTTTTTTTGTGCATTTTTTTAAATAGGAGAATAACATTCCCCACGGTGGCTGCCCTCCAAACTTAGTCCACCTAATGCCTACAGGTGGGGTGGGTGAAGCTATTTGAGGACCCGTGAAGCGTTTGGGATCCTCCTGGGTAAAATGCGGTGTTGGAATTATAAGACCATTATCATTAACAATTGGCAGGAGGCTCCTCTCATCTTTCCTGGAGAGATTACAGGGGTTGAAGGAGGTTTCCCTTAATCACCACGCTGACCTCACCTGACAGAGGCTAGTACTACTTGAAAGGGAGCCCAGCTCCCCAAGGCCCAGGCTCCTCACTCAGAGCAGCAGGAGCCCAGTCTAGGGTAAAGAAATCAAATCCCTTTGCCAGACAAAACGGTTATGGCAGTTGGTGGTCATTACTCAGAATATTGCTTCAGGGGGAATTAAATGTGAGAAATATTATAGAAGGAAAAAGAGATACATTTAGGGCAGCTTCAGTCACCAGCTCCATCAGTCTATGTAGGTAGCGCAGGCATTCCGGTCCATCTATGACCCACCTCTGAGCTGGCATAGATAGCTACACAAGCCAAACCAGGGTTTAGTTATTTAGTAAACTAGCAATAACTCTTGCATAATTACAGATTGCTTATGGTGTACTAGGCACTCTATACACCTTTCCTCACTTATTTGTAATAGCATTTCTATAAATTATAAGTATTTCCTTTGCATAAATGAGTGAACCGAGGCTGGGAGAGGATTACACACCCAGAAATGGAGGAAGTGGGATTCAGCCACTGTTGGACACAGAAGCTGCTGTTCCTTCCACAGCCGTACACCATATAATAATATAGCCTCAGAATTTAGATTCATTTACGGCTTTAAAAAAATCAAGAAAATCAACAATAACTAGAAATATAAGAGCATTGGAAGAAAAGTATTTTCCCATAGTGAGGATTCTTACAAGGTTATTTACCAATAAGGAGACAGTGATAGAACACTACCATAAATACTTTAAAAACACAGGGGCAGTAAAGAAAAAAAAAGCGCACTTGTAGAGTGCTTGCTATTGTCTGAGTCCTGCTCAAAGTACTTACATATTAACGTGGTTCCTCCTCGAGACAACGCTGTTAGATAGACATTATTAAGAGCCCCATTTTACAAACGAGGAAACTGAGGCATCGGAGACGCTCATTTGCTTGAGTACACACAGTCAGTAAGCAGCAAAGCCAGGCTTGCAGTCAGGAACAGAGCCCTGACGTCTAGTCTCCTCATCTCAAATGCATCAGCCGCAGTGGGGATGCTGGTTCTCCCGCTTTCTAGTTTTGTGAGCCCAGAGAAGTTACTTAACCTCTCAAAATCATACTTTCCTGGCCTCTAAAATAGGGCTGATGGTACCCAGCTGTGAAGGTGCTGGGAGGGCTACTCATTTAATGCATCAACAGCACCAGCACAGTGCCTGGCCCATAACAGATTCTCAACAGATGTTAGTTCCTTCCGAATCCCTGGCTAGTTTCCCCTCTAGTCTTCCCTCTTCCCTTCCTCATCCCCACTCTTTCCTCTGTCTTTGTCCTCTCCCCTTTGGTTCACTAGCGGCTGCCTCACGTGCTCCTGAGCTGTTTGCAGTCAGGAAGGCATTAGGGTTGCACACCTTGTCTTCCAGCTGGGGGCAGTGCCCAGCACAGCCAGGACAGCAGCTGGAACCCTTTATCACACTCTGTTCTTCCGCCCCTGCACCCGAGGCCACGCCTCTCATGGTCACTCCAGTCTAAAGTCGGATGAAAGCCCTGGGGTGGGAAAATGTCTGCGGCTCTATAGTGATCAAAACTAGCCCAAGAGAGTGCTCCAGCAAGCCGCCACAGGAAGTGCTGGTACCAGAACTGGGGTTGCTCCAACACCGCCTATTTGGTGGCAACACCATTGTCATCAAGTCTGCTTTCGAATCCGTCCGCATCGGGCCCAGAGAACCGGAGCTGAGGAAACATCAGCTGGGCTGGCACAGTTCTTATTTCTTTCATGTCCCCCTTGTCTACAGTTTGAAAGTGAGATGGCTAATTTTGTGCCTGACAAGAAAGGACGGATCATTTTCTCGGATGCTGTTATCAGCAGAGTCAGAGCTGGTACACTCTCCGAGGGAGTCCCTGAACCACAGGTTACTGGCAGGCAGACAAACACTCGCTGACAGCCATTTGTGACCAACTATGAAACACCATCTGCTGTGGCTGGGGGAGGAAAGGCTCCAGCAAGTGAGAGCCACTGTACAACCCTCCCCGTGTTAACTCCAGGCGGCTGGGAGATGGCCCCGAAGGAGACTAGCTGGGTGGTATGCCTCATACGGATCCTATGCATATGAATTATAGAATATTGATGTTTTAGGTGGAAGGAAAAAAATGCGAATCTGTCTCTATACTAAAATGCAAACATTATACTACTGAATCCAGCAAAACAATATTGAGAAATAAATGTAGTCAAGAACTAAGTTCCTTTGGAGATTTGAGCCAACTTGTGTGTGGACATCATCCAAAGGACAACAGTATCGATGTGTCCTTGATGTTTTAGTTTTGGGTTTAAAACAATCTTATTATTTCTGCATTTGGGGAGAGGAGAGAGACAATTTCTGGAAAGAGCTCTACTTTACAATTCAAGATGCATGTTAAGAAAAGTGCTGTTATTTATAATGCATCATGAATACATTATTCAGAAGAACAAGATACTTTACGGAGAGGAAAGATTTCAGGTCTTTAAGATACTTTGGAAAAGGGAGTCTTTTTTGCTCATTAACTTTAATAAGGCACACAGCCAAAGGCATATGCCAGCTCTCTCGCTCTCTGGTTGGAAGTCTGGGTTTTCATTTTTAAGACTCTTAATAGTCCTGTGTCTCATGATTAAGTAATGAGAACTGGCATCAAAGTATCTGAAGTTTAGCTGATCTTGCATTTATACTTACAGGCCAGGGAAGATAGTAAAACAAAACATCTTAAAGACAAATATACAAGTAAATATAGACAGAGGGATAGATAGATAAATAGAGAACTAGACAGACAAAGAAAAATGCTGGTTCCTACTGACTCTGCTTAGACTCAGGGGCCTTGGCCAGGGTTACAAGTTTTGCTGGTAGGAAATGTTTGTACAGATTAACATTTCTGATGCTGTATTTTTGTTCCCAACTGAAAAGTCAACCCATTGCTTCTCATTCTGGTTAAACCTTATTGGGAAGTCCACAGTGTGTTCTTCTGAAGTCCTTACGATGAAAGAGATCACGGCTGTGTGTCCTTGCATTTCAGTCTCTTAGGACAGGAGAGGGGCTTCGGTTCCGAAGCTGAAGTCCAATAACCTCCAGTGAAGAATCCAGATCATCCCTGAAATCTGTGCCTCGGAGGGAGGGGTGGGATGGGGGAGGCAGCTCAGGCCTTCTCAAATCCCATTACACCTAAGTGTGGGGATGACCTGCTCACGGGAACACAGCACAGTGGTGATGGGAGATGAGGAAAAAAGATTTAAATGTGCTTTCACTTATGGCCGTGCAATATGAAAAACAAACCTAAACATTTGTCTGTAGAATCAGGTGATGATTGGCCGTCTCCTGTCTCAAGGGGGGCAGGAAAATGGTCCATGCACCTGCCACCTAATTCAGTTTAAAGCCTGACACATTTACCAAGAGTGGGCTGGCATAATGAAGTTCATTCAGGCTGTCAGAGGAGTCAATAACTTATCCCCAACTGCTTTTGTTTCGGCAGAGGCAGTGCCTCTGATCGGCTGAGGTACTTATTCAACTAAAATTTATTTTCAATTGCCGGCCATAATGGCACGGGCACAAGCCTGGCTTTGACAGAACCTTTTGCTCAAGGCTACACTATTGTCAAAGTTTGTGTCCATTGTCTGGGGTCTTTGATCTGTCAAAGCTGCTTAACAAGCTGGTTAAAAACTGTTTCAGATAACAGGTGTGTCCTTTGAGGGCACAGGGACATTTCTTAGCTCCTTTAAAAGAGTGGTTTGAGGATTGACAAATATTTACAAGCTGGTTGGTGGTGATATATGTAAGGCACTTTTAAAACAAAGAACAGATTTAATGTCTTCAGTTCCTTAAATTTCTGCAACAAGCAATCTTTTTGAATGAAAGATTTAAGAGACATGTTGTTTCTTTAATTAAGTCAAGTGTTAAATTGTTTGTATGTAGATTTGTATGGAATTAGGGCCAAAGTTCAATGTGCACTAGGAGTGTGAGAGGCGGGTGCAGTGCCCCCCAAAAGGTCCCAGTGGTTGGCTGATGGTCAACCAATTACTTCCTGGATATTGAAAGTCTTCTAACTTCTGGAAAGGGCAACCTGACAGTGAAAGGTGATAGGCATGCCATGTAGCTGAAAGCTTACTCCTTTTCCTAACTCTCCTTCCAGAAAAACAAAATTAGATGGCTATTACAAAGGTGCTCTTTGGAAGTCAAATTATTTTCTTTTTATTAGTTTCAGAAACTACCTCATATTTTTTTGAGGGAAAATGAAATACATCTTCAGCTGCATCTTTTCCAGTCTATCATAAACTGTCTTACTCTCTCCTCTGGCAGTAATTTTGTTTTGGCTGAAGATTAATGGGGCAAGAAAGAGGTGGGGCTTGAGCCAAGGGCATGATTGGGTCATTTACATTATCCATCTGCATAAAGCTGCTTCAAGTTCACCAAACTCTTTTTGCAAAAGGTAGAAATTAGGGCAAGTCTTAATTCTGCTTGGAAATGTTTGGCAAAATATCTTCCACCACACACTTAACTTCCTAGATATTTGTAAATTGGGTCAGAAATAGTAAAGGTTGAAATTCAAGAAGCCAACAATATCTTTTTAATTTAAAATCATCCCTGAAGAACAGGATCAACAAAATTTAGCTAAAATAATTATGTGCATTAGTTTTTTCTGTAAAGGAATGAAGTACGAATGCAACTATGATACTTAAAACACATTTTTTAAAGTTGTCTAGGAGAGGAAGTTAAAAAATAAAACAAGCAGAAAATTTTTATTTAAAAAATATCGGTTTAAATGTTTCTTATTATCCAAAACAAAGCAAAACAAAACAAACTAAAACAGAAGCTACTGTGCTTATTACATATAGAAAAGCTCTTAATACTATATGCAAAAATATCCTTCCTACATATGAATGTTTACTGGTTTTGAGGCATCCTCAATAATGGGAAAATGCAGGGAGACTCAATAAATCTTTTGGGAAGTATGGGCAGATACAAAGAGGGGAAAAATCACCTTTGCTTCTCACCCTGCAACATTCTCCAAAATAATTCTGAGATGCAGACACTGTACTTCATATCTGAGCAGAGGCTGTGTAAATTTTGGGAAGATATTTGCTTCCCTAATGCTCATCTGTAAATTGTTGCTCATTCATAAAACGAGGACAGTTAGTACAACTGCTTCAAGACTGTTTAACAGTCAGATATGATAATTTTTTAGAGTAACTTTGACCATTAGTGAACACTAGCTACCCTTATTGCGTTACATCATATAATATAAACAATTGCTAATATAAACAGTGACTGATGGAAATTTTCTGGGTACAGAAGCCCTTCCTAAAGCATAAAAGTAACTGCAATGAACAAATTCATAGTCATAATGACCTGTAACTGTAAATTTTCTAGGAGATAAAAAAGGTAACCAAAATAAACTAAATACAAAAAAATGTTAAAGAACAAAGAGGAAAAGAAAATAAAAAATAATCAATAAAGAACAACCAAAACAACTAATCAAAATTAAAAGGAAACTGACAAACTAGAAAAGACATTTTAAGAAAAAGTTTACCACTTTTTCATAGAGCTCTCACAGGTTAATTAGTAAAGCACTGTTTCCAACAGATAATTTAGTAAAAAATATAAATCAACAATTCCCCAAAAAGGAAATACTATTTTTTTATGATCATAACATGAAATTATAAACTTTGGAAGGCCCAGGAATTTTATCAACATTGTTAACTACAGTAGCTCCAGAATCTGAGAAAGAACCTACCATATACCAGATCCTACACACAAACACATATTTATTATTTAATGGGAAAAGGTCCTTTTGTTATCAAGAAATATAGTTATAAGCAAGTAGAGAAGGGGACAACCCTAGGTGCACTTAGTTGTTAATTTAAGGATATTTATAATAAACATTGGAGAAAACAGTAAACAAATACAGAGAAAAGGCAAGTTTTCATCTTATAAAAGGAAAAACATTGTGATTTTTCTCCTTCCAACATTAATTTTAAGGAGAAACAAACTTATCATGACTTAAACATTCTATTTGAACTTCTCTAAACCCAAAGGTATAAAACACTCTGCACGGACTGTTTTGCTATTTTCGTAAGAACTGGATTTAAGGTGAAACTAAGAAGTTGTCAGTCAGCTATTAAATAACAACTTTTTTTTTTTCTTATTCCAAGGGCAGATCAGAGCTGTTGCCCTCATGTCCTAATATCCAGAAGGTAGTGACGGTGTTTCCTCCCCGTCATGCCCCTTCCTATCCCCCTCTTTAAGTTCACTTCCCCCTACTTGCCTAATACACTCCTCCAAAATCACATAATACATGCATACATAAATTTTAATTTGATCAAACAGGGCATACGCAATCAGGCCACAGAAAAGGAGGTATAAAGACCCAACAAAAACATTAAAGGACTCATCACAAGAACAGAATGGGCTCTCAGGCAGCCAGGGTCCTCTCCTCAGCTCTCCTGTCTTCCCTCCTGAAAAGCGTGGTCAACGGAGGAAGGCAGGGCTCCGTGGTGGTGGGGATGGTGCACTGGGTGAAACAGTGCTCCCTCCAACATTTGATTCACCCAAACCCTGTGATTGTGATGGTCATTGGAAATAACATCTGTGTAGGGTCTTTGTTAATTGGGAATAATATCTTTATAGGGTCTTTGTAGACGTAGTCGAGTTAGGAAAGTTGCAATCGAGATTAGACAGGCCCCAAACCCAATGACTGGTACCCTTATAAGAAGACAGGAATTTGGGCACAGACCCACAGAGAGAAGATCGTGTGGAGACAGAGGCAGGGAGTTCCAGTGTCAGAGGCCAAGGGATGCTTGGGGTCACCAGAAGCTGGAAGAGGCAAGGAGAGAGTCTTTCCTAGTGCCAGCGGAGGGGCATGGCCCTGCCAACACGTTGGGTGAAGGGGTCAAAAGGTACAAACTTCTAGTTATAAAATAAGATGGGGATGTAATGTACAACATGCTGACTATAGCTAAAATAATGAAAGTTGCTAAGAGAATAGATCTTAAAAGCCCTTATCACAAGCAAAAAAAAAATGTAACTATGTACAGGAATGGATGTTAACTAGGCTTACTATGGTGATAATTTCACAATATATACAAATATTGAATCATGATGTAGTACACCTGAGACTAAAAAAAAAAAACAGACAAAGAAACAACAACAACAAAAAAACCCAACCCTGCCGAAAGTGACAGTGAGTAAAGGTCAGGATGAGGTTTTGGGGATGACTAACAAAAACTGCACTCTTCGGTAGTTTTTGATAAGAGAGACATAGATAGATAGATAGATAGATAGATAGATAGATAGATAGATAGATAGATAGATAGATAGATAGATTAGATAAGTAGCTCTCTATTTATCCTTATCTGACTTCCACTGGATCTCAAAGAATCACAGATGTTTGGAAAAGGAAAGAACCTTAAAAACATTTATTCCAACGCCCTCCTTTCGTAGAGAAGCAAACAGGCTCAGAAGAGCTAAGCATGTGAACTCAGGTCGCACAGCTCTGCCTGGGCAGAGCTGGCCCCGAATCTCATTCTCCTGACTTCCTGCATCGTTTCCTCAGTAAATGTTTGCCCAGTGTCTCCCTTGCTCACAGCCCCGCCCCCAGTGCTTAAAGAAATCTAACAAGACCAAGGAGATGGTCTCTGCTCTTGGGATTAAATTCTTAATTATGTAATCAGTTGTTTCATGTCTCTCTCTCTCTCTCTTTCTATAATGAAACTTTGGGAGACCAGGGGTTGGGTCTGTCTTTCCAGATCATCCAGTATCAGTCAGAGAGAGAGAGAGGGAGAGAGATTTTGAGAAATTGGCTCATGGGATTGTGGGGGCTACTACATCTGTAGGGACAGGTGAGCAGACTGGAAACTCAGGCAGGACTTCTATGTTGCAATCTTGATGCAAAATTCCTTCTTCAAGAAACCTCAGATTTTTGCACTTATTGCCTTCAACTGATTGGAGGGGCTTACCCACTGTCGAGGGTAAGTAATCTCATTTATTTAAAGTCAATTGATGGTAAACTTATTCACATCTACAAAATGCCTTCGGAGAAACATCTAGAAAAACGTTTGCCCAAACAACTAGACCCTGTAGACTACTAGCTAATTTGATTCAAGTCAAACTCAAGCTGTCCTACTCTTTGGATTTCTTTACACATCTCTGTTTTGTTCACTTATCTGTTGTTTGTTTGTTTTCTGTTTCCTTCCTAGAACAAGAGCAGACAGGCTTATCTGTCTTGTGCAACACTTTACACACAAGAAGCAGTTTACTACAGTGGTTAAGAGCACAGACACTGGAGACGAGCTGCCTGAGTTTGAATTCCAGCCTTGTCATTTAACAGCTGTGTGACTTTGGAAAAGTTAACCAATCTCTCTGGGCCTTGGTTTACTTATTCTTAAAACTGAAATTCAACAGTCTAGTGAAACTCTTTTGTGTTTTCTCTGCTCATTCAATGAACTCTGCTTTGTTTTGCTATTCAGTTGATTATTTCCCTCACGGAGTGCTGACACCTCGTCTTTCTTCTTCCCCAATGTATCTTAAGAACCTAGTATAGTGTTTTCTGCCTACTGTCATAGACACTGTCTAGTAGGCATATAATGAAGTATTGTAGATAATATAATCGAATATAACGATGAGCACTGTCTCTGTACCTTTATAATCAGGAGGAAACTTGCTGCTAATCCTAGATTAATGAGGCATTAAACTGTCGCAAATAGAGAGCCAGAAAGCTTGCGCATTCCTAACTGCTGTTATTAGCATTGAGGCTGAGGAAATAGAGTAGAAAAACAACAGTATTATAACTCTGAGAGACCTACATGTACAGGTCTATTCTTTCTCACCAACACTTCTCTGCCTAAAGCAATGGTTGATTAGAATTTTGTAATAATATTAGCACTACATTTTAAAAAATCATTATTCTGATTGGCTTAGAATGTATTTAGTTTGGGAGCAAATATGACCATCCTGTAAAAAATTTACCATCCCTGGATTCACTTTACCAGGTATTAAGACATAATTCTACAACTCAATTAAAAAATGTGTAGCCCTGGCTGGTGTAGCTCAGTGGATTGAGTGCGGGCAGTGAACCAAAGGATTGTGGTTCGATTCCCAGTCAGGGCACGTGCCTGGGTTGCAGGCCAGTTCCCAGCAGGGGACGCATGAGAGGCAACCATACATTGATATTTCTCCCTCTCTCTCCTTCCCTTCCCCTCTAAAGATAAATAAATAAAATCTTAAAAAAGTTTAAAAAAACATGCAAAAGACTGGAACAGACACTTCTCCAAGAAGGACAAACAGAGAGCCCAGAGACACAGGAGAAGATGCTCAGCATCAGGAGCCACCAGAGAGATACAAATTAAAACCACAATGAGATACCACTTCACACTAGTCAGAATGGCCATCATAAAGAAATCATCAAACAAATGTTGGAGAGGATGTGGAGAAAAGGAAACCCTAGTTCACTGTTGGTGGGAATGCAGACTGGTGCAGCCACTGTGGAAAACAGTATGGAGTTTCCTCAGAAAACTAAAAATGGAACTACCTTTTGACCTGGCAATTCCACTGCTGGGATTATATCCTAAGCATCCTGAATTACCAATCCAAAAGAACCTATGCACCCCACTGTTCATAGCAGCACAATTTACAATAGCCAAGTGCTGGAGGCAACCTAAGTGCCCATAAGTAAATGAATGGACCAAAAAACTATGGTGCATTTACACATGGAACACTACACAGCAGAAAGAAAGAAGAAGCTCCTACCCTTTGCAACAGGGTGGATAGAACTGAAGAGTATTATGCTAAGTGAAATAAGCGAGGTGGTGAGGGACAAATACCATATGATCTCACCTTTAACTGGAACCTAATCAACAAAAGAAACAAGCAAGCAAAATATAACCAGAGACATTGAAATTAAGAACAATCTGATAGTGACCAGAGGGGAGATGGGAGGGGGTAGTAGGGGGAAGGGAGGAAGGGTTTTCAGGAGCAACTATAAAGAACACATGGACAATAACAAGGAGGGGTGCAATCAGGGGAGGGAGGTGGGGATGGCTGGGGTGGTGGGTGGTAAATGCAGGCAACTGTAATTGAATAACAATAAAATATTTTTAAAAGACAATTCTAGGTCATAGTAAAAACTGGTAATAGCATAGTAACCCTGTAGTGGCACAGAAACAGACTCATATACCAATGGTACAGAATGGAGAGGTTGGAAAGAGACCCACAGATATGTAGAAACTTGACATAGGATAAAGATGACACCACAAATCAGTAGGGAGAGGATAGATAGTGTTTAAGACAATGTTGGGAAAATTGGGGTACCATATACAGAAATAAGTTCTTAAAACACAAAATTAAGATATTAGGTTGGGAGAGGACAGTTGTTACATCTAAGATTTTCATTATCTAAACTATACCAGGAACTCATGGAAAACAGCAGAAAAAAAAAAAGACAGGTAATCTTGAAGAAAAATGAGCAAAGGCTATTGGTTATACATCTTGAAGATCTATCTATCTGTCTATCTATCTATCTATCTACCTATCTAGGTATAAAATACCTCCCAGAAATATTCTTGGGCAGATGCAAGAGGATATATATCAATGTTTATTGCAGTGTTAACAGGGTGCTACAAGGAAGCTATGTTCAATCAGGAGGGAGATGAGAAATGAATTGTGTTGGACACACAGTAGGGAATATTCAACAGGAGTCAAAAATCAGGAAGATTAACCACCAGCAGAATGGCTGGATCTTAAAACACAATGCCCAGTAGAAAAAAAGAGTAAGAAATAGAAGAGGGGCTATAACACAGTCTATGTATAAATTTCAGATGGGTGCACACAGAAACCAACACTGCTCATTTTACAAGGGTTCCTACACTGCGTACATATTCAAGGATATATGTCATACCCATGTCAGGGAGGGGAATGGAGTAGACGTGGCCTTGTCCAGAACAATGACAACACTGTGCCAATTGCCAAAGAGTGTGCTCATCTCAGCCCTCTTTTGGGAAATAGTCTCTTGCATTTCTGCACATCCTGTGATCCAAGACACTGACAAACTTTGTTCTGGCCTGTCTATTCAAGGGTGTTTGTAGGGAGAACAGCCTTGGAAGGTGGAGATAGGATCTGTCTTTTGAACAGAGGATACGTTTGTTTGCTTCAGGAAAATAAATATAATGTCTCACTTCAGAACAAAAGTCAGGCAGGTTTGCTAAATGCTCATTATAAAAGGCTGGGGTTTCCTTAGATGTAAAACAGTCCACTTCGCATGCAGCAGGTACCTCCACATCACTCTCACGGGAATTAAGGGACCAGAGAACCAATGTGACCATAAAGTTCATGACACTTTCTTTGCAGTGAGAAATAAAATCCTTTGTTTCTGACCCAGGAGTCTTGTGTCTTCTGCCACCATCCATGAGACTGTGACAGTCTATTGTACCCGTTTGTAAGGTAAATATCTCACTTGTTAGAAATCTCGGTGTTTCTAACCAGGTACCAGATGATGCTGAGGCTGCTGGCTTGGGAATCACAATCTGAGAACCCCTGATTCAGGTCTTTCCAGCTGTATGACCCTAGAAAATGTACATAACTTTCTGTGCCTCAAGTTTCCTCATTTGCAAAAAGGGAATTATAGTACCACTTTTATAGGCTTGCTGTGAGAATTAAATGTGTTACTATGTGTTGAGCATTTAAAACCATGAATGGCACATACTCATCACTTTGTGATTGCTGTAATTATTAATATAAATATTTCCCCTAAGTTAACATCAGCTGGTAAAACATATACCTACTATAATACTGCTGTCACCTAGAAAGACATTCTCATGGTGATGCTGCTTTTGAACGTTACAGCACTTTTTTTTAAACACCTTTGTAGCGAATTTCTCTGTAACGTGACACAGGCTGAGAGTGAAGATGTTGAAATAGCTTTGGGGGCTCCCTAGAAACCAAAGCTGGTTGAAGGAGTAGGCAGATTGTATGCACAAGGACAGAGTGGGAAGGCCAGGGGAATGTAAACCCCATGCTACCCTAAAGCAATGAATTGGTGAATGGAAGTGGACAAAGAGAGTGGAGTGATGAACTGGAATGGAGAAAAAAAATCAGAGACTGGATGGGAAAAGAGGGATCAAGAAGAGAGAGAGAAAGACGACGAGATCATCAAGAAGGAAGATAAGAGAAATAGAGGAAGAAAGGAAAATTGGGAAGGAAGACAGGAGCAAGAAAATTGCCCCCAAATCTTTTATTTCCTGAAAATAAGCAAACATGATTTTTTTTCAAAGCAGTGTCTTAACAGTCTAGAGCATATAGGTGCATCAACAAACTAGTAATGGTAACTCTGGATGTGGTGTTATCGGCAGAAATGGTCTGCACTTTTAAAGTGGCTGCCATGTTTCTTGCCTTACCTACTCCAGTTAATATATCCATTTCGTCCCTGCCCTGCACATTCCACCGCTCCATCTCTCACTCAGGTCTTTCCCTCAAGCTTAAAGTGCAGAGAAACATTGAATGTTTCAATGAACCCAATTCTAGTTTCAATAACCATTGGAATATCCTTTTATACCATAATGGTATATATTTTAGATATAACCTTCAAATAAATAACCTTCCAATACAACTTCAAGACAGTAAATTACAGAACAAGAAAAGAATCTATCATGGTCAAGTAAATGAATATTAAGAAAAGCATCTCCCCCCTCACTGTGCCCTTCGGTGAGGGTTAGGGTCTGCATTGTATCTGATGGCACAGGGCAACCGCAGGTTAGAAAGGTAACACGCTCCTGCCCGCCTCTTCCTCCCTCCTCTCCAGACTCTTCTACACTCTCAGCATCAGGCACTTTGTGGGCAAGCTAGCATTTGGCTGAGGTTCACATACAACTATTGTTTCTTTTTAAAGATATTAGTTTGCTCCATTTTAAATGTATTTCAAAGAGTTTTCACTCTTACTGTTTTCCTTCAAGTTACAGCACCTCTGTAAACTCCTTGTGTTGAGATCTAGTGTTTACTGTGAAAAATGCCCTATTTTCAAAGTGAAAATATAGTATTTTTCACAGTAAAAATATAGTATAGTATTTAAAAAACTTAGTATTTTTTATTAAAACCTTGATCATGTCAATAATGATGAAAAGTCGCTGGCAATAGTCAATGTACTCTGGCCCTGAAGACATCAAATGTCTCAATGATGAGCCTGGCAAACAACACTGTTAGAGAATCACGTACCTAAGGGTAAAAAAATGGGAAAAACTTCCAAATGAAAAACACCTTGTCAGGAGGAGCATTGATATCTGAGTGCAGAGGACCATAAAAGAAGTTGACCTACCTCCACATCGCACAGTCAGTCAGCACAACTTCTAAGACTGCTCTGTGTTCAGTCCTGCAGTCTAATGCGTGTATAATACAATTCAAGAGAACATGGGCAACAGGTTTCCTCCTCCACTTCTAGCAGTCCCTATGGACTACTTAGCAAGAGAGAAGGTTCCTCGTTTTTCAGGTTTGTCTGTTCTGTGTACTGTGGAGAAGTCGGGGTCATGAGGACATCATTGAGTAGACGTGCAAAGATCACTTCAGTACAGGTTTCATAGAAAGAAACAACACTACCTGGGCCGCCACTCATACTGTCACTCTGTGTCCAGTCCCATTCCTCACATAACTGGGATGAACAGCTAGCCATACAGAAAGTCAAAACAAAGGTGGTATTGATTGAGGGCCAAGCTGAGTTTAAAATGACGGATCTCTTTTTCATTCATTAGTTTTTTTTGTTTTTTTTTTTACTTTCCCCAAAGAGAGACACATGTGTGCTTGCTAACCATTCTGTATGGAAGACGATCATAGGCACTGTTCAGTATCAGCCACTTTCGAGCTGGCCTCCCTCAGACCCACGCCTTTGCTCTGAGTGACTCGAACACCAGGCAGGGTCTAGTCAACTGCGGCAAGGAAGGCAAGGGCTGGCTTCGGTCCCTTAGTGCCACTTCCTTAAGAGGTAGTGGTGGATGTGGCAAACCGGGTAGCCTGATGATCTTGTTGCTATTGCATAATTTAGACAAAGAGTTAATTTTCAAAACCAATCATATCCGCCTCTTGATCTTTCATGATACCCATCTCCATGGATGCCACATTTTATCTTTCTACAGTGTTTTGTTTAAACGAGCCCACAGGGCCAAAGGTACACCAGATTAGTACTTTCTAAATTAGTTCAGAGCATGTTTGTGTTCTTCCTTAAGGAAGTGTTTTAAACGTTGAATTTTTCTATTTAACTGTCTCTGATGCCAAATTAACTGAATATCAGTTTTGCTTGGGCTTTAAGTAGAGGTTTTAAAGGTTTTTTTTTACTTTAAAGATATATTTAATTGCATGATGCAGTTGATAACTTACAGATGTGAAAAAGTCGGAGATAACATCCCAAATCTCTTTCCTATATTTTGATTCCCTACTTTGTCCTTTCTTAACTACGGCACTGAAAATTTGTCTTCTAGGTTTAAATCATCCATAGATAAGCAACTAGAAAAGGTGACTAAACCAAAAATGTATTAAATAATACAACAGACTGTAATTGGTACAAAGGAAGATTAGATAAAAGAAGTATGAAACGGAAGAGGAAAAAAAAAATACAACACAGGAGAACAAGGGGACCGAAAAAAGTCAAACAAGTCAGCCCTGTTTTTTAAAACCTTCCTAGAGAAGCCCCTGGCTTCGAGCTTCAAAGATCACTGGCACTCCAAAGGAGCTCCCTCTGCCTTCCCTGAGGATCCCGCAAAGATTCCACAATTGTACGCGGCATCTTTGTGTTCTAGGTAGGATTATTTACCAGGGATTTTGTTTTGTCTGGGTTTTCAATGGCCCAGCCCCAGCTGTACGTTTGGGGACAGACCGTATATTCACTGAACAGAGGGTCTGCAGCAATCCTTTCCGAAGCCTCCCTCCCCCCGCAGCGATGGAGTAATTAACAAACCATTAAGTCAGTTCTGCTTTATTGAGGGGGATAGCGTGCAGGTCATGTCTTTGAAAACTTTTGTTCTTGAAGGAAATTACAGGATTGTTTTATGTTGAGACCACAGCCTGCTGAACTCGGGAGTCAAGAGGCAAGTTTCTGTAGCGCAGGGACCCACGGGGACAAGCAGGATGAGGACTCCAATCCCATTAAAAGAAGATACCTCCCAACCTCCCCGCTTTTCTTCCTTTCTTTTTTTTTTCTTAAAAAAAAAAAAAAACAGAAGAAAAACGATTTGCTCATTTGGGAATAACTAATGGGGACATGAATTACGAAGATGCCCCAGACCTAAGTTTATCTTACTGTCCGTAAATCTCTAAACAACTGCGAGGAAACTCAGCGCCGCCCTCATTACTTCTTTTTATTTCCGTGTTAATCAGAGGCATCTGCTCCTGGCCTCCGTCTGGTGGGGCGAACCGGCAGCGAGTTTTCCAGCACCTGAAAAAAACGCGGCAAGGACCGCGGCGAGGACCCGCTTGCCCTGCTGGGTTTTGTGCGGCCCGCGGAGCTTCCACCGTCGATTTCAGGGGACTGGTGCTTTCCCACCAGGCTCCGAGGACCCCAGCGCTGGGGACCCTTTCTATGCTCTTGAATGCATTCCTCCTCTCTCTGCTTTGCTCCTTTTTTCCCGGTGCCCCTCACAGGTCGGAGGGGCACCGGAACACTCAGAAAGTGTTCATTGCAGAAGTGGAGCTAAGATGAAGAGAAATACCAAAGGAAGTAATGTCAAGGCTTACATCGCTAGGGGTGCACTACAGCGCTGTGTGTTTACACGTGGGTTCAAAGGATGGTTTGAGTTTCCTTGTTCTTTTCCGGGGTAGATGGGAGGCGAGGGGTGGGCGGTGGGGAGCAAGGAGGGAGAAGTAAGTAACCCGGAGGGGAAGAGAATGTCTGCGAAGTGCGCCTTCCCCAGCGGCTACACCTCCGCAGAAACGCGCTCTCCCCCGCAGCTCTGCAGCACCCCGGGGCGGGGACGAGGGAGAGTCTCAGAACTTGGCCCCTGGAGTTTTCCAAGGGAGATGAGTTCTTGAGAAGCTGCATCTCCCGTGTAAACTGTGTCATCCCCAGAATCAGTCCCCAATACCTACCCTCTCCCAGGTGTCAGGCACCCAACGCGAGGGAGAGAGTGGTCCTGGTCAAGCCAGGGCCAGGCGGAACCCTAAAACCTCCGAGGACAGCGACCCCAAGTCGCTTCACGGGCCCTTGGGCGCTGCACCCTCCCTGCCCCTCCTCCGGCTCGAGAATTCCAACCCTCTCCGCTTGTATCGGAATCCCGACAGGCGGCAGCGAAATCAGGCCTGGGCGCCGAGCGCCCAGATCCGCGCCTCCCTCCCTCTGCGTCCCGCGGCCTCGGCCCCAGCAGGTTCTGGCCCCCAGTGGCCTGCTCCCGGGCGTGTTGAGCTTTCTTTCCCGAGTGCGGGCTGCCGGACGGAGTCCACACTTTAATGTCGGAACCCGGGACAGGGATAGGGCTTGGATTAAAAGCACAGACTTAGAGCGAGGCGTTGTGGCCCGGGTCCGACGCGGAGAGCTTGGTTGGGTCGTCCGTGAGTCTCCCCAACGAGGAAACGTGACTGGGGAAGGCGCAGCAGCTGGGCCACCCAGACCGACGACGACCCGGTCGTTTTAGCAAAGTTTACCAAGTGTCAGCGCCAGACTGGGCTTGGAGGCGCAGGGAGCACGGAAGAAAAGAGCGCTTCTGCAGCGCTCGCCTCGAGTTTGGATGTGTTGGTTGTTACTGTCACTGTTTTTCTTCCTCCCCGTTTCCGTAAACGCTTAGGCGATTCGAGGCTCTCTACAAGAGCGCACGCAGTCCTGTCCGAGCTCTGAGAGACTCCTCTCTGTGCTCCCTTCTTTTGTCGCCTGCGCCCCCACCTCTCTGGGCCTGCAGAGCGAACAGCGAGGAGTCCAGGGTCGGGCGCGGAGACCGACCCTGCCCACCCGACGCAGCCCCAACTCCAAGACTCTAGCTGCGCACAGAGAGGGGTCTCCGCGCCGCCCTGCTTGGAGTTAGGCCCCAGAGCCCGAGCGAGTGTGGGGCCAGTTCCCGACGCGTGGGACGCTGACCCCGGCCGGCTCCCCACTCCCTTCGCTGGGAGCAGGAGGATGGGGAGAGGCCGCACATCCAGTGAAATCAGCGGCTCCGGAAGGACCCACTGCGGGGGCTCTGGGGGCCGCGACGAGCACGGATTCCGGCGGGTCTTGTGCTCTCTGCCTCTGTGGATCCTCGCACCCCACCTTCTCTGGTCCCCTCGCAGCCTCGAAACCGCAGTGTCCCAAGGAGGGTGTCACTGAAAACGGACAGAAAGCGAGATTCTGCAGACCCGAGCCTTAGGGGATTGCCTCCTCCCCGTTACTCAGAAGGGAACTAGGTACCAGAGAGACTCAGAGACTTGGCAGGGGTGGGGAAGGGGGGCACTCATTCTCCAGCAAGTTTGCGGAGAGGCAGGGAAGACGCAGCTGCGCCCAAGCCAGCAAGGCCCCTCCCTTGGCCAATTTCTTTCCAAAGTCACTGCTAGAGACCTTAGGCTGGGCTGCTCCTCGGGCTTCCCTCCCTGCACCTGCGGAGCCGGGGCCCGCGGGGACGCGCTAACAGGACAGTCCAGATTCCCAGTGGCGAGGTTGGCGCCCGGCCCGATGTCCCCTCGGCACAATTCCTCTGCTCGGGCTCGTGCCGGGAGCCGCGGCAATGAAGAGGTGCGGGGAGGAGGGCCCTGCGAGCCAGGGACTGACCTCTCCAGTCCCGTCAAGTTTGGAAGAGCCTCCAAGGGTTGAAGCTGAGCTCCTGCGGGGCGTCTTCAACCTCGCGGGGGCAGATCCTTGTCCAGCCCCGAGACTGTCCACGGACCCCAAAGGGTGGCAGAGCGACGGCGGGAGGGCTAGGAACGCACCCCTCAGTCGGACGGTGGGAGGGGAGAGAGGAGCCTGAGGTCTCCAAAAGGGACCTAGAAAGTGCATTTGAATCTCTTACTTAAACTGGGAGAGGTGGTCAGAGAACCGACCGCCCTCCCGAAGAGAAGAAGGGCTTTTGCAATTTCTGCCAAGTGTATTAGTGGAGGCCGCAAAACCTTGCTCGATCCAGCAGCTTGGAAACAAAGTTTGAGAACTCAAGACCGTGGGCTTCGTGGGCTGCTCAGACCGACCTTTTCCGGGGTATAAACCCAAAGCCCCAGAACCCCCAGAGGAGGAGAGGGTGGCTAGAAACAAAGGCCTGGTGGCCTGGTTTCCCTTCTCAGAGCGTGACTTTCTCCCTCCCTCTTGAAGTTCGGTCACCGATTAAACCACACGGAGGTGTGAATGCAAGCTTCTCAAGATATTTCTGCCCACGAGGCTTTCGCTGTCCTTTTAACGATAAAGCAACTTTCATTTTGGAATAA
Source organism: Carollia perspicillata (assembly GCA_004027735.1). Classification (NCBI taxonomy): domain Eukaryota; kingdom Metazoa; phylum Chordata; class Mammalia; order Chiroptera; family Phyllostomidae; genus Carollia; species Carollia perspicillata. The sequence goes on from PVKM010016235.1 coordinate 21,155, forward strand.
AAGGATCGTTGTCGTGTTTCTAGATGGAATTAAACGCTGCTTTAAACTTCAGAATTTTGGAGAAAGTGGCCAATTCACATGAAAAAACAATACCAAAACGCCCAAATTTCCTTCTCACTCTCACGGCCGTGTAATTTTGTTTCTGGAATCAGTCATTTGAGAATTCGATGGGAAATGCAAGGAGGAGTTGCTTGCAAAGTCTCATTCCCAGTTTGCCAGCTCGCACGGCGGCAAGGCCCTTCCCGGAGGCGAGTGGTGATTGGTCCTACCCAATAAATCAAGAAACTCCCGGAGACCTGGCTTCCAAATCGCCTTCCTTCTTGAGTTCCTGCCCTGTTCTACTCCTTTCTCCCGGTTTCCAAGGCGGGGGCTGGGGAGGCGGGAGTTTTGTGACTGAGAAAAGAGCTCAGCCCGTTTAGAAGAACTTCTCAACGTCGGGGGCAGGGCCTATTTTCCCGCTTTTGGACAGCCTGGGGTAGAGTCCTCTGAGATTCGGGTTCTTTCTAGTGCAGTGACCATGGAAAGTGGAACTCAGCTCTTTAAACTGACCGCTGGAGGTAACTACAAGGATTCTTGTCCCAGCAGCACGGCCTCAAAAGCCAGCATTGCCCTGGTAAAGGGGTGTTCCCTTACTCCTTACAGCACCCACATTAAACCCCAGCTCTAGCGATCGGGTAAAGCCAGTGGTTACGCCGCTCCAGTGTTTTCCCAAGACCAGGCCTTTGGAAACAGGACTCAAAGAAGCAAGTGGTTTAGGGGAAAGACGTTTTCCTGATTGATGAAACTTCTCTGTTCCCTCCCCTTTCTAAATAATAAACTCACAGGGAAAGGCTGGAAGGCTGCCTTGTGTTGGTTTCAAATAAATCCTCAACAGCTCTTTGCTTACCCAGAGAAATGAATCACCCTTGGGAAACAAACGATTATTCCCCCATTTATCTGCCAGAAACCAGAGGAAATAAGCACCTTCCACTGTAGACTTTCACTCTGGTCTTTCTCCCTGGCAGTGGGGGAGCTGGGGAGGGGCCGGGGCTAAAAAGATACTGCGGGGAGTGATTTCAATAGAACCAGGACCCACAGAGGTGCATCCCCCCCAAGGAGGGGCAGCACGAGGCAGGCAGTGGGAGACCCAGGAAGGGAAAGGCTTCTAGATGTGCTGCCCATGCTGGGTGCTGGAGAGGGAAAATTCTATTGCCCCCGGGGTGGACACCTCGGGCCTCTCCCTCTTGAGGAGGAGTTTAGGAATCAGACAACAGAAAGGTCATGTCACATCTAATCCAGGGGCAGATTTGGGGTGGCACATCTCAATCAGGCTTTATTTTCCTTAGTAGGAAATAGAGGCGTGTGCTGTTGGGGTTATCATCACTTGCACTTGATTTCTCATCCTTTATCAACAAACACAATCTTCTTGCTGGATTACTTTCGCTTACATGCACTATCTGGAACTGTGACGGGAGGAAGGGAGGAAGGGTGAAGTAATTGATTTGAATGACCCCGGTTTTAGCCATCATCAATGTAGATTTTTCTCTTTATTCCCCAGTCCTCCCCCCATAATGCTTGCAAATAGTTTGTATTCTGCTAAAGACCTGCCATCTTCTAAGGGAGGAAAGAAGGGAGAATTGCCCCTATAAATCTGCAAGATGCTGAGACTTGGGCGGTCCTTGGCTTCACCCTGCTCACTTTACAAAGCAGAGTGGCCTTCCCTTTCTCTGTGGGACTGCAGCCCAGGGAGCAGGCAGGGGGCCGGGCATTTGATTATTCTCTAGGACCACTCTTTGTTGACTTTTAAAACATATACTGCATTTTAACCTGTTTTTTTAAGGCCACATGGTAGATTTAAAGTGAAAAGAAGTTAATTTACTGCTTCATTCTTATCGGTTGCCAACACAGCCACTGCAGTCACTACTCCGCCTCTAATTTCCTGTCACTTGGGGTTTCCAGATTACTTTTTTAAAAATCTCAGTTGCGGAGTTTATGAGGGTCTGATTACTGCAGAGAAACAAGGAGCTCACGTATCACAAGACGACCAACATGCACAGTGCTCTCATTCAAAGGACATTTAGTTGTAACAATTATCACCGATTTACCTGACCTCTTTACCTGTGAAAGACCAGAGAAAATTCGTCCCATCTGCAGCCCACCCCAATTTCTCACCCAGGCCCAGACACACCTCACTGAGTCCACGGTTCCCTACCCATTACCCCACCTTCACAGATTTTAGGCAAAGGCAAGGCTAGGATTTAAAGGTTCTTTTTTATTTGAAATCTCATCCAGAAACACTGGTTATTAATAAATATATCATAGTTATCAAGAATATATAAAAAATAAAGACAGGTATTGTCTTTGACGCCCTAACAAAATATTTCAAGCAAATGTTCAGGAAAATAAAAACGGTCCCCCTCCCCATACCACGATAGGTTCTCAAAGCTGGTGACAGAGAGAGCCGACCCCGCATGCAGAACAACTGAGCAAGTGGGGGTGGAGCAAGCTTGTGGAAGGAGCCCAGGCTCAGGCAACCAGCAGCCCACACAGCAGCCGGACAGCAAGAAGGGTGGAATGGAGTGGAAGGGGCTGGGGGGCGGGAGAAGAAGCACATGTGCGTGAATTTGGGTCTTTGCACTCTGCCCCCGTTTTCATTTCATACAAACACAGACAGATATACGGAGTACTTGGGAGAATTCACTAATAAATCCTTGTTACAAGGAAAACGGCATCACGGCCTGCACAACATGTTTAGACAAGATTCGTTTAGAAGCCCGCATGCATTCTTTTGGCCTACACTGCGTCTTAAGAAAAACCCACATAACAGATGTCATGCCTGGACCAGAGGTGAGATTCAAAACTCGGGTCTTTATTCTCTCTCTCTCTCTCTCCCCCCGTTATCTTGAGAAAACAAAACAACTGAGGAGCGATTAATGACAGTCAGAATTGCACCCATCTCAAGAAAATATTTACATTTGTTTTGCACGAAGGGGACGGTTGTCTTTTCCAAGGTGAGAACACAGAGCCAGAGAAAGCCAACTCTGAAGTCCCTTCGCAAGTTTTTAACTATACTGATCCCCTCTTTTTACAACAAATGCAGTTTTGATAAGAGCGTATGACTGTGAGAAAGACAGGCGCGGCACGGGGAAAAGAAGCATGCACGCAAAACGCACGACGTCTGGTTCGAGTCGCCCTTCGCTACCACTTAGAAACTGCAGTTCGGTTTCGGTCCTTTCCCTCTGGGGTCAAGTGGGGTCCGAGATCTCTTAGCCCGTGTGGGGGGCCGCAGGACCCTGTGCCACCCTCCCGCCAGCGCCAGCGGAGTGCCCAGCCTTCCCCTTCCTTCCCAGCCCAGCACCGCTGCCCCCCGCCGCTCTCCCTCATCCTCCGCAGCCGGGCCGGTCCGCTGCTCACTTGAGCAAGTCCTTGGACTCGGCGGACAGCCGGGCCATGTTGGCTGTGGAGAGAGCGGACAGGTGCGGTGGCGGCGGCATCTGGCAGATGGTGCAGGGGCAGGGCAGCCCGGCCCAGTGCTGGAAGCTGCTGCCCAGCTGTAGCGCGGGCGGCGTAGAGGGCGCTTTGAGCAGAGAGTGGGGAGGCCGAATGGTGCCGATCGCGGGCAGCGAGGCTGCGGACAGCGGTGATGAGGCATTGCCGGACGACAACGCGCCGCCCAGGATGGGGTGCACTGGGTGCACGGCGTTGGCGGCGTGCGCTGGGTGGCCGGCCGAGTGGCCCACGGTCCCGCAGTGGAAGGCCGAGTGGTGGCCCCCGTAGATCTCTCCAACCAACCTCTTCATCTCCTCTAGAGAGCTGGTGAGCATGAGGATGTAGTTTCTGGCCAGCAGGAGAGTGGCGATCTTGGAGAGCTTTCGCACCGAAGGCCCGTGCGCATAGGGCATGACCTCGCGCAGCCCGTCCATGGCGAGGTTCAGGTCGTGCATCCTCTTGCGTTCGCGCCCGTTGATCTTCAGCCGCAACTGCTGTAGGTCCTGCTCCGACAGCTGCTTTTTGATTTTGTACTTGCTGCTCTCACCCGCAGCCTTGGCGCCGGCCCGCGAGAGGCTTTCCCCGGGCATCTTCTGCACCATGTCGCCCTGCGTGGAAGAGACCGAGTTGAGACGGCTCTCCTGGTGGTGGTGGTGGCGGTGGTGGTGGTCCCTCAGATACATCTCATCCATGTCCGGAGATGACGCTCTGCTGGAGACAGAGCTCGAATCAGAATTCATTTTATTACAGAGGATGCGTCCCGATCGTGGGGAGGCTTTGGGCGGAAAATTAAAGAAAATCTTGGTTAAAAAAAAAAAATCTGCACAGCCCAAGAACCCACTTCACTGAGACAAGACGTGAGAAGAAAAGCGGAGGCGCTGCCTTTCCCCGCCTTCCTCCCTTCCCACTCCCCTCTCTCCGGTCAGACTGTTTCCCGGACGGCTAGTTGGTGTGTGCTTGAACTAACCTCACGCTGAAAAAGAGGGGCTTTTATAGAGCTGCGGCGGAGAAAAGAGACAAAAGACACCCTCCTATCTATCCTGGGCTGGTTAGGATGACGTGCCATCATTCAGGGCGGTGCGCTGCGCTGTCCCATTTAGCAAGGATTCCTATTCATATTCATCGTGGGGCCGCCCTGGGACACCTCTGCTCAAAACCGCTAGGAGCCCCCAGGCACAAAACCCTCTGATTGACACCCTCACCGCTCCGGCTCACGCCTTCCTGATTTTTTAAAAAACTTGCCTCCACCCCCAACCCTCTTCTCAATTTCCCTAACCGAATCACACCTAAGGAACCTAAGGAAGGGAAGGAAAGAGGCTAGGAAGGTTGGCGAAGATTCCTCTGGGTTTGGAGAACAGAATCGAAACATTCTTTCTCCTTCCTTTCATAGTACTCCTAAATTTTGGGAAATGTGGGCAAAAAAAAAAAAAAAAAAGTCCCAGTGAAACGGTTTCGGGGACAGATGAGGATGGAGGGCAGGTTCAACACGCAGGCCGGGGAGAGAGGAGGAGGAGATTGCGGTTGATGTGCGTCTTCTGAAGTTTTTTTTTTATTAGTTATCTTTTCCTAAACAGACATTGTGCTCATTCTGTTCATTGGGCCCTTCTGGTGTGGTTTCAAGAGGATATTCGCATCTGGTGATGGGTATGCAGCTTTGCCCAATTCTCTTAATTTCTTAGAGCTGGAACTGAAAGGGGGGAGAACCCTAGTGTTACAAGAGCACCTTAAGGAGCGGAGGAGAAGTAGCCGAGGGGGCGGGGAAAGAGTTAGGGACTGGAAAGGTTCCCGGGAACTCGGGAGAGTGTTCCTGCTTAGGCTTCCAAGCGACCTCTGGACGCTGGCGACAGCTGCGGCCTCTGTCCGCTGTGCAGAGCGCGGAGTCAGCCGGGGAAAGCGGGAGCTCAGGGTCGAAAAATAAGCTACAGTGGTGTGCGCGCGCGCGTTTGTGTTTCGGCAGCGAACGCGTCTGGAGAAGCACTGTGCGTGCGCGCGTGGGCACTGCGGTCCTGCACACAGTTTTTCTGGGGATACAGAGCAGGCTTTGTTGCTCGGTGCCTTCCGGGCTAGTGGCGAGGTCCGTGCGGGGTTTTCTTCCTTCTTGCTGTGTTTTTTATCAATCGGGAATAGCTAAGCAGAGTGAGGCGTGGGAAGGCAAAAATCTCTGGAAGGGAGAGAGCCCAAGGACGGCCTCTAAGAGAATGTAGGTGCCACCAAGCACCGGCTCCGAGGGACCGGTGACAGACGCTAAGTTGTGTTGAGTGTCTGGGTGCAAAGGGCGAAACCGAAACGATCCCTTGGGTGGTTAGGGCCTCAATCTGCGCGTCAGAGTCACTGGAAGTCTCTAGGACTGGAGAGGAGGAGGCCCTACTTTCCATGGACACGAATGGAAAGGCCGAGAGAGAGAGAGAGAGAGAGATGG
>PVKM010016236.1:0-27030 GCA_004027735.1 Carollia perspicillata
AGTTTCTTCACTGTGTTGCCCGGAGCACATACGAAGTTTTAGAGCAGGAGAAATCTAAACCTCCATAAAATTTTTAGAAATCTGTGCTCAGAAGAAACCCAGATTTAGATCATTTTCAGTCTTACTTTTTAAAATGATTCTGACGCTTCGGTATTTTTGCCAATCATAGAATCGAGCATATTTGTATTTTAGTTGAGGGTACACCTACTATTTGTTCACTTTGGGGTTAGCTTAAGGCCGTAAAGTGCACTTGGTGATTACAGGTTGACTTTCGTTAGAAAGAATTTATGATTTTTTTCAGTGAATATGTTTGCCACACATACTTTCTTTACAGCTTGTCTTCACAATTCATTACTGAGTGCAGCTCAGAATTGATGCGACTCCTTCGTCACATCATCCCTGCTTTCAGAGAACTTGTAATTTGTTTTGTTTCAAGTTAATCTACTGTGATGAGATTTGAAGATGGAATCTTCACAACCGCTACTAGAGGAGGGATTGTAGCGGAGGTTTTTTCTTAAGAGTTTCAGTCAACGTTGGAAGAAGTATGTACAGTAAAAAGGAGAAGCTTCTTTTCTTTTCTTGAGCTGCTTAACAATTTAGCAGTCACACACTGCAGGGCTGACACCAGAGAATGCTTCACTAGAATGGCTTGCATCGACTTCCATCTCCTTTATTGCTTTACAAACAAACAAACAAACAAACAAACAAACAAGCAGCTGCTGACGCTCTGATCTAACGTGAGTGTCCTGTGGAGAATTATAAATAGCCTATACGATGTGGATAATTTGAATAAAAATTCTGAGGGTGGTACTTAAGCTAAATTCTAATAAGTATAGTTCCTCTGTTTTGGTGTATGGCTTTCAGGGGATTCTCAACTGAAGAACAGAGAATTTTTTTCTTTGTTTCCATTTTTAAATAATCTTCATATCTATCAAAGTGATTGTTACCTTATTTTTGAACTAGATGAAATATTGGTAGATCTTATGGTCCATGAAATACACAGTGGCTACAATTTAAGAAACTTGACAGATCAACTCCAAACTTACGACTAAGGGGAAGTAAAGCAATGATTTGAATTCGTGATCTACTGGAAACACGTTCCTGGAATTTAGAACATGGAAAACTGCATAACCTATGCACATTCTTGTCTTTCCTGTTTTTCCCCTCAGATTGAGAATCTGGGAATCTCAGACTGAGGTTCTTTAACTCTGAAATGGCTATTTAGTTTCTTTTGAGGAAACAAATGTATTAAGTATGAGAGTCGTTTTCTTTTCCAGGTAGGGAAAGGGTAATTGAAAAGGAAACTCATAAGAACCATATTTTTGCCTGTCCTTGATCTTACCCATTTTTCGGATTATTTCGCAGTGCTAAATCACCACTTCTACGTCCTACTGTGTGTTGATGCAGTAGGTATTAGCAGATACTGAGCGCTCATCTCCGTGTGACGTATCTAATGCAGGGAGAAAGGGAAAGCATCCATCTGGAAAAAAGAAACGGTCCCTTCCTTTCTCGTTACTCCGTAGCAACATGCCGGTGTGTTTTGGGATGCTGTTGTTCAACCATGCTTTCTAATTCCTGATTTGAACAGTTCTGTAGATTAAAAATAAAGTTCTTAATTGAGTATAAATGAGTTTGGAACATGTCCAACTGGCAGGGCGCTCCCCTCCCAACATTCATTAGAGTCAAGACGTTCCCTAATTGAAGGGACTCTAACAGGGCTCTATCTTCTTAAATCTCGTACGCTCCTGTCTTGGGGGGCGGGGGAGCCCTGGGATTCTACTTGGTCTGTTTTGGGAGTTAAAGGATGGAGAAATGCATGAAAATACCTGCAGAACAGATTTTTTTATTAAATTAACTACTTCCTTTCTTGCAGACTCCTGCGGAGCTCTGCGCCAGCCTGAGGACAGCTGCCAGGAGCCTTTCGGTCTTAAATACCTTTAAGACTAGTGATCCTGATTCCTTACGCGGCTTGAGGCAGTGTGTGCATGGGCACGAGAGAAGGGCTGGCATGGCTGAGCAGTCAGCATCACAATGAGCACCTCAGTGTGCCCCCCGCGCCCGCCTCCTCACCCTGCTGGGCATACACTGATCTCTGCTCCCTGTGTTTCCGGCACTTTCCGGACGAAGCCTGACTTTTATCATCTTGCTAATCACCCCACATCTTTTCATTAAAAGAGTATTATGCAGTGAATTGTTAATTATGAAATATAGTTAATATGTGAATATGATACGTAGAGTAACTGTCATGTATATACGGAGTGTGGCTAAAGTGGGTTTATAGTTGTGAGTACGCAAAGCAGAGTTCATTCTTGTATTATTATATATTAATCATTGTGTTATTTTCCATACAAACAACTGTAACCCTACTTTTGACCCTCCCTGTACCTAGCAACAATAAAGATGTAAAGGGAGATACATATGAATACTATTATATATCCACATACATATTTAAGGTGTGTGTCTATGTCATACACGTTATATGCATTAAAATTAGTTATTGAACATTTACTACTGCCAACTCTAAGATAAGGCTATTTCAGATGGATCTCTTCCAATAAAAGGAGTTTCCCTTTGGATTATTTGAAGTTACTTATGTCGCACTTCGTTACGAACTGAATGTTTCGTGTCTTTCCTTCAAATTCTTTCAGCGCTTCCGTGGACAGGACACAGGTGTCACAGACCCAGGGTACTAGATTGGTGGCTGCAGATCTCGGACAAGACCCCTGGTGTTCTGACTTTGCATTTGCTTATTTTGACCACTGTATCGTGCTGAATACTGTTATTTCGGTTCTTTAATTTCCGCGAGCACTTATCGTGAAATCAGGTGCCACCGTGAAATACCCCTCTAACACATTCATAGAGCATTAGAGCATCACTGGGTCTCAAGTCTGACACTGCGCCGAGGCCCTTTCCAAAACAGTGTACTCAGGAAGCTGGTTGCGAAGTGTCATTCAAAGTGACTTCTGTGACACGGCAGAACAGATACTGCCAGTTTCAAATGTTTTGTGGTAGTATCATTAGGCATCTTTTTTTTTTTTGCTGGATGGCATATTATTATTGTCATAAAAATAATCTCATCGGTTACATAGTCTTTTAAGTAAGAAATCCCAGCTTCAAAGAAATGAATTTTTTCGTCCTAAGTCATCGTACTAGCTAACGCCTGCGGAAAGAACGACCAGAACTAAAGCCCAGCTCCTTGAGCACCAACGTATGGTGTCGCTGTCCCCACCGCGCCGGCCGCCGCGCTGTGCGAGGACGGTGGGGGAGGGGGGTTTCTCGTCGGCACAATAATTTATCGACGGTTCTACCTGTCGTGGCACCACGTGCTGAGTGATCACTCAGTTCTGAGTGAGACCCAGAAGCATTTCTGGGAACTGGACAGATGTTTTTAACCATGTATGCTTTGCCAGTACACATTTTACTCACATTCTGATATTTTTAATACTCGCTAGGTGAAATCTGAAAACTGGTACACAAAAATTATAATAAGGAGTGTACGAGATATTCTAGGACATATCTCATAAACTGTGAAAAAATGATAAATAATGTACACAAATATGTATGTGTTTCTTCATATGATGAAAAAAAAAAGTTTTTTTCAATATAATGAAAAAAAACTTTCCCATAAGTAGAATAGTCCAAAGACAGAATGTGTTCCCTAAAAAAACTAATGAGTTCGCTGTGAAGGGAGGAATTCAAGTAGGAGCAGAAATACCACCAGCCAATACGTTAAAGTCATAAATTACCTGAATTTTACATGAGATGACTTATTAAGTTCCTTCAAATTCTGAATTTATCTTGACATATATAATATGGGTTGTTTTCAGGTTACACCTCTCATATTTATCCAGTAGAACATACAGAAGGCATGCCTTATTTGCTATACAGCCCTTTATACATTTAATAAATTTTGTTTTCATATCTCTTTTTTGCAAATTACAAATTTTGCAAAATTATAATTTTGCAAATTACATGTCTGTATGCACAATCAGATGTAAAAATAACAAAAAAGCAACACAAATTTAGTCTTACATATTGGGTTGATTAATTGGTGATGTTTTAACTGTATCGTTTTCCTTTAAATGTTACTATATTTAAAGTCGTCTCAGTTTTTTTTTAAATATTTTATTTATTTATTTTTACAGAGAGGGGAAGGCAGGGAGAGAAACATCAATGTGTAGTTGCTTCTCACACACCCCTTACTAATGATCTAGCCTGCAACCCAAGCAGCACGTGCCCAAGCAGCAAAATTTGAACCAGCAATCCTTTGGTTCATAAACCAGCACTCAATCCACTGAGCCACTCCAGCCACAGCTCAATTTTTAAAACAAACAAAATCCTAATCTACATATAGAGATTATAATTGTGCATAAAGCAAACCAATGTGTTGCTTGCAGATTTTAACACGCAGCTCTGCATTGCCACGGTCTTCATTGTGTAGAGTTTTGCCCATCAAGCATACCCGAATACCTTTATGCAGTTGGAAACTTCATCCTGCGGCAGGTAAATCCGCTCTGTGAAAGTCTGGTCAGTTAACGTGTGAGAAGGCCGTGTGCCCAAAGTGAGTTGAGCCCCTGAATAAACCTCTATAAAAAGCCTATTCTTTTTTCTGAGCCTAGTCACAAAGTCAGGCTATGCTGTATCCTTGCAGAAAATTCAGGATAAACATGCCATACAATTAATTCAACAGTTTTTCAAGCTCAACCCAGCTGACAGAGAATTTCTGGAAAGATCCTTGTTCCCTCATTCTTATTTCTGTAATCTTATCTGCATACTATGACAAGAAAAGCCATTACTACTAATAAATTAGGTCTTAGTGCTAAATGATGTTCTAGAAAAATTTAGAAAAAAAAACGTGTTTCTGGTGTCAACATCGTTGTATGCCTGTCAGCAGTTATACGGACAAAAATCAGTATTAAGTTGTAACTCAGCAATAGGCCTGAAAATCATCTCCACCATTATTATTATTATTTTGTTGTCTCTCCTAGGGACATCAGACATCTGGCTTCAAAGATAACGGCAGTAACAATTATTTGCATCATAGCCCTAGCTAACTAGATAGCAGAAAACATCTGTTACGATCTTCAGCTCCGCCGACCTGTCTCTGGAGAGGGTTTGATCGTCGAAATATTTTTTTTTCACTTTTCTCTGCAGTAATAATTTCTGGAGAATACAGATTACACGAACTCAAAGAAATGGACTCTAATGCTTCCTTTGTCTTTTTGAATTTACAACTGGCGGGGGAGGCATTAGGGAAAACTTTAGAAGCAAATTATCTTGCTAGAGTTGGAATTCTCTATTGCATTGTCCTTTCCGACTACGGTCATTGTTTTTCTCTGATATATTAAAAGATATATCAGTACCTCTAGAAGAAGTGGAGGTACAAATATTTAAATGACCACATCAGACAGGCACTAGACCACTCTCACTATGATCCGTTAAACACACAGGTAGAGCTATTTTAAAAAACTTTGCAGCGCTCTAATCAAAGAGTGAATTACAAAGTGTCTGTGACACTACCATGTGTTAGCACTCACTAGGCTCTGGGATATTCCGTGCAAACAAGACGGAAGTACCTCCCTTGGTCTTTCCCAGCGCCTAGAGTCCACACTTGTGAAGAGCTTTGAACCATTAACCACGGAGAATGTGAACAAGGGTGTGCAGCAGAAAGGAATCCGCATGGACAAAGAAAGGTGGGAAGAGGGGATCTTTAAAAAATGTTATATAATTTGAACAAAAAAGAAAAACAAACAAAAGCTCCTGGACACAAAAACAGGATCGTGGTTACCAGAGGGAAGGGGAAGAGTGTAACTGTCCGCGATCAGCACACTCAGACACAGGAGGTCGGCCTGGATGCCCAAGGCGGGGCACGCAGGTAGCAGCGCCTGCGGCAGAAACAGATGAATTCATGAGTGAATCCGTGGTGCGGGGAAGTGGCTGCAAGGAAATGGGATCTGACCTGGCTTTGGAGAGCGGGCGTAACTTCTGTAGTTAGAGAGTATGAAGAAGGGAGAGAAGTAGCGAGGCCGCTGGGTTTTATAAAGGTGAGGGAGGGGACAGAGTGGGAGGAGGGTGAAGGGGTGGGGCGGGGCTACTCTTGAGCATGGAGGGGAGGGGCTGGTAGAGGGACAACACTCACTCAAGTATAAGGCTCAGATGAGACATAATAAGACGCATACTTCATGCCAGCATGAGGGTACATTATAGAAGTCTATGAATGATGGGTTGAGGAATATAATTATAATGCATATTTAAAATGTCTAAACCAGGACAAGTTTTTGGAAAATCTCTATGAGGAATACGAAGTAAAACATGAAGATACCACAAGTACTATAAACGACTTGGTCTTTTAGGAAGGACATTATAATGACTTACACAAGTGTAATGAAAGTGAAGAAATGCAATGTTCGAGAGACTATAACACATATTTATTTCATTAGGCTAAATGACCATTACATATGCAGATGGAGAGAAGAAATCTCCCCAAGTGGGAAACGTGGATAATATGGATGAAACTGACGGTGCCGTGTAACAACAGGACTATATGAAAAGAAAGATCACTTAGCCTTGAACGTGTACAGTCCGAGGAATCAAACAAGCATTTGAGTGGAAATATTAAACAGGGAATTGGAAATACAGGACTGCAGTTCTAGGGAACAATTCTATTTGGAAACGATTACGAGAATCGGCAAAGATGAGTACTGGAAAAAATAGAAAAGGATAATCCCTCACAGTGAGTAGTACTTAGTATATTTCTTTAAATTACAAATATATTTGCTTCAAGTCAAATTATTTTTTGCTGTTTGCAGTGTTCTGGATATTTCATTATAGTGTTAAGTTAACATGATCTGTGTTAATAGAGAAAGACTATACCTTTGATCAAATTGTATAAATAATAATTCCAATATTTTACATGAAGTGAGGTATTAGAATTTAAGGATCAATTAGTTCTAAAAACTTGTGTATTCATGTTTCTTATAAAAATAATGCTTTGAGTTTGCAAACTAATAAAACTTACAATAATGCACTTCTTTAATAAAACAAGAATACATTCCTATTTTTGCTTTTCCCCAACTATACCAGTATTTCTTGACTAACTTTTTTTCAGTGCTTTTAGTGCTGTGAGATTTGGAGGAAGTTCATTCTCTTTTTGTAAATCTTCTTCAATTTCAACCTGCTGTGAGCCTAGGTTAGGATAATTGAACTCAGGAGAATACTTTAAATATGGAAAAAAATATAGGGCAGCAAGAAAACATGGTCTCCTAATTATGCTGTAGATGCATATGTTATCTCCTTCTTCTTCTCTCTCGTGATTTGTCCCTAATCTGCTGTGCATAACTGGGGCTGCCATAGAGCAACAGTGACGTGCAGTTAACCGTACAAAATTGGCCTTTGGTTTTTCCACTGTGTTCATCAGAATTTTGGAAGTGAGAGACCAATGCCTGCATAGAAACTCTGCTGTCAGTAGGACCACTGGTATAAAGCTGATCAGCATTGGAGAATTCAGCCCAACACAGAAGGCTGTCCACAGTAAAAATCACTGCACTTTAGTAACATGCTTCCACAGGGGACTTTGGCCCTAGTACTACAGAAATATGCTACATATCTTTCATTTATTTGTAAAACAATTTATATTTCACATGATGTTATTTGTCGATCACTTGACTGAATATATACAAATGCTCTGAATCTGCAATGCTCTAAAAGCATCAGAGCTACTACAATTCAACTTAAAATAACTATCCATACTGTATGTATTAAACATAGGTCATGTAGAGGCTTGCTTATGTTCCAAATAGGTTATTCCCCAGGTTTAAAGAATAAGATGGAGATCAAGTTACTTTAAAAACCAAAGCATATATGAAGAGCACATCAGAGACACACATATCAAAACAATAATGAGATGCCACCGCACACCTAATCCCGTGGCCAAAGTCTGCATCGCTGACATCATCAAGTGCTGGCAAGGATGCAGAGCACCAGGAACTCTCACCCACTGCTGGTGGGCAGGAAAAGGTATGGCCCCTTCAAAAGCTAGTTCGGGGATTTCTTAGAAAAGTAAATACACTCCTACGTGCAACCCAGCATGGTACTCTTGGCATTTACTCAAAGGAGCTGGAAACTAAGTTCACATGGAAACCTGCCCAGCTGTTTAGAGCAGCTTTACTCCCTCTGTCAAAACTGGGAAGCAGCCCAGAAGTCCTTCGCAGGTCAATGGAAAGCTACACTGCGGTTCATCAGACAAGGCAGCGCTACTCAGTGCTGAGAAAGAAGGGAGCCATTGAGCCACGGCAAGACCTGAAGGAATCTTACATGCTCATGACTAAGCAAAAGAAGCCAGTCTGAGAACACTGTATATGATATGATTTCAAATATGCGATATTCTGGGAAAGGCAAAACTAAAAAGACAATAGAAAGATCAGCGGCTGCCAGAGACTGTGAGGAAGAGATGAACCAGCAGAGCACATGTGATTTGCAGGGCCCTGAAAACGGTCTATGGAGTACTGTAATGGTACATACTCACACACGCTGTTATGCATCTGTGCAAACCCACTGAATGCACAACACTGAAATGAACCTTAATGGAAAATATCGACTTTGGGGGATGACGACAACATGCCAAGGCAGGTTCGCCTTTGGTGGAAACGAAGCATCCAAGGAGAGTGATGCTTTTCAGGGTGGCCATACATGTGGGGGGCGGCAAACAGATCAGAAATCTCTGTCCTCTCCTCCTAAGTCTTACTTTAAACCTAGAACAACGCTTAAAAAAGATAAAGTCTTTTAAAAAATTAAAGCAAAGGAAAAGTACTGGTTCAAAATGTGTGAGGAGAGCTACCTGTGTAAGTGATTCATTCTGAACTACCATGCCGTGCCTTGTATGGTGCACACCTTTGCCCAAATTTTTGAGGGAAACTGAGGATGCACATTATGCATGTGTACAATGATTATATACCATGGGTATAATAATAGGTATATAATCCCACATATGCACACAAAAGTGTGAGTGTGCATCATACACGGGTAGTTAAAAATGTGTTGCTATTCATTATATTATTTCAATCGATGCGCTCGGGTATGGCATGTTCTTGTACCAATTTGGGTATAAGTTATACAGTCATTTTTTAGAATTCTAAACAAATATAGGTTAGAAGGATTTGTCAAAATTTTCTAACCTAGTTAAAGAAAGAAAGAATCTATTTGCTGGATTTATGAGTTTATATTACTTTGGCTACTAGGATTGTTGTCCCTTCTCTGAAAAAATTAACTTATCATCACACTGAAATCATGAGAACAAATTCAAAGACAACCAAATAATGCTGACTGCCAAATGCTTTGAGTCCAACGGGAGCTCTGTTAAAAATGGAGATGAACAAGGGATAACTATTTAAAATATATTGGCTCCAAATGAGATTTTTATATTGGAGCTCACCAGAAAATTATAGATGCCATGGATAAAGGAGTCTGGTTCTCTTTGCTCCTTTCTTTTTCTCTTTTTTTTCAATGATCTATCCATGTGCTGCTGAAGACCCTGAAGGGTCCACAGTACACATGCCCCACAATCAGCAAGTGCACTCCTGAACCATGAAATTCAGGGGGAACTACAGACTCTTTGGGGTGCCATCTTCTGGAGTTTTGGATCACGAAGGGCCATCTCTGCTGCTTGCAGTATTTGCTACATGTGTAGGATGGAGTCATTAGACACTAAATGTTTGAGATCATAAAGGGTTTATGGAAAATGTTTCTATCCATCAGCAACTGAGAGGGTGTGGGAATAATTTAATGATTGGACACATTAACCCAGAACCAGTAAATTTTCTAACAGTAGGTAAAATAAGAATCAATTCAAAATGTCTTTTCTCTTTGCCCTCCACAACTCCATAATTCTCTGTTTTCTAGCCCCAAAACTAAGGTAGCAAATAGAACCATGGAAACCATTGTAAAAGTAAATTGCTAGCAATTTAAAACTGGAGAAAGCCTTATAGATTATGTGTTTCAATAGTATCATCTCCTGGAAATCAAGGTGTGGAAACTAAGACATAATAGATGAAGTGATTACCCGAGGTCACATGCTAATTAGCGACATAGCAGTAAGTACAGATTTTGACTCATTATTTATCTAGGCCTTTTCCCAGTACACTTCAGGACCACATCAGCAACAATAAACAGAACAGACAGAGGTTTTCCTAAGCTCAAATTATCTGATAAAACTTGAATACAGAAACAGGCACCATGTACCTACTAAATTTCCTTTACATAAATAAATATGTTGCTTCCAAAGCTTTCATTTCTATTTCAAGATATATCTGAATGTTGGCTTAGAATAGTAGATTGTGTTGTTAAGTTTACATCATCAAATGTCACGTATTGTTTGTTAATTGGTCGCCCAAAACTAGTTAAAGTACCCAGCAGATCTATGAGTGCTAACTGAATAGAGTGTACCCATAAAAGGATGTGAAAATCGCCACAAGCTATATAGGAATATAGCATGTCCAGCACCATTGTGAGCCATAACTTCTACTTTAAATATCACCAGCTACTCTGAAACGTCCTTTCAAATGCAGCCTCTTCATTAAGTCATGTTTATATAGAAAGTAAAGAGACACAGGTTGAGTGTCCACAGAACAGCTGAACAGACTTCCCAGGTACGTTCTGGGTTGGGGGGGCCATGCACTGTAGCAACTACATCCTCTGACGTCCATCCAATTGGCCCCCTGTCATGCTCATTCAAGCACCAAAGCAATCCACAACATGGATGATACTAGTAGCGTATCTACCCCAGGCATATCCATATCACAATCGTTTGCAATAATGTTTAACAATGTCATGAGTGTGTCCGTGCAAAGTTATGTAGGTACTCCTGTAAGCAAACCTCAAATGTGGACGGGAATATTTCAGTGAGCTGTTGGTTCTGCCTTTTGCTCTGACCTCTTTCTACATATTTGGAATAATTTCTTAGATGAAACTTTTTCACTGACTTTCCATACACTAGATGCTTATTTAACTTGTAAAGTAGTGTCCATTCATGTGAAGAAACATAGATTTGGTGCAGGAGGAGGAGGATGGCATCTGTAAAACAGACGCGTGCAGGGAAGGAGCGGAGGCAGCACTGCAAAGGCCAGCAGAGTGTTTCTGATCCCCTCGTGCAATGCTCCAACTGAACAGCTAGCTGCAGACATCATCTAGTCCAGTTTTTAAACATGCTTCACAGAAATGAGGAAATTCAGAGAAAATACTACCTTTTCATTGTTTCACCTTTGAATTCTTTTTATTCAACCTGTATTGATTCTATTCAACTTGGAAAGGCTCTTTACAGAGTATATTTAACTGTTTAAAACTCATTTTACTACACTTTATATGTATGTAGAAATATATAACATATAATAAACCTGTATACATTTTACATAATAAAGCATTCATGTTTAATGCCACAGTGAAAAATATAAAATATGATGACTTCATTTCTTCATCATCACTATTTATTTTAATCTCTATCTCTTCACAAACTGTATCTCTTCCCATTATCAAGTTCAGAAGCATAGTTCTTAGTTCAGACCAAGGCCAAGAGCAAGCAATGAGGGTGAAAGCACTCTCTTTTGGTATGAAGAGGGGCGCAAATACGTACATATTCCCCCTGAATATATTTTACCACTTAAAAACACTTTTTTTTTTTTAAAGAGTGGTGACAGGGGAAATCCTTGTCTTGTATCTAATATTACTGGGAAAACTTCAAGTTTCCCTCCATTAAGTATGATGTTAGTTGTAGATTTTTAAATAAATCTACACGCGTCTATTTAAAAACGTGTCTATTTAAAAACACTTTCATAAATAAAGAAAATTATCATGTCACTATTAGTAGCATATTGAAATTATAGCTTGATATTTTTAGAGGAATTAACAAACTAATTTTCCTTTATTATCACCACATCAACTTGTTTTAGTCACTTAAGTTAGTTAAATGGAGACTATGATTTATTTTGGCACAAATGTTTGGATGCTACCTTGAAAAAAATTGTAATAATCATTTTTATAGCTCTTTTTAAAATGACAGAACTCAGTGAACAGCTTCAAAATTAGATACTACACTTCTGATCTATGTTTATCTTGATCTGATATCTACTTTTCTGTCATGTTCAGACAACCATGACTGGCCACGTGTGTGCGAGGACCAAAACTCCAAATGTTTCTAATTATCTTGTAATGAGCACTAAGTAGGAACTTGGGTTGTTAACACCTAAATTCACTGGGAAAAAATAATTATCTATAGTTTAAATATCTACTTGCCTAGGATAATTATATTACATAGACAACTAAAAAGCCATAAAATAATTTTATATTGTTTTTATGTAGTATAGGAACATAGAAAAATAATTATAGAATGTTTACATGGTATAAGACATAAGAGCATTACACGGAACCAACTGCACTCACTCGGAGTTCACTGGTGGGAGGTCGTTAACTCTCACTGGGCCTCCTGCCCTGCCCACATAATGACGTCGAGATTGCTCTTCTCTGGTTCTCTGACGAAAGTCAAGGTCTATTTATATCAGGTCCCTGGTTTCAGAATACAATCAAGACCTCCCAAGCTCTGGCCTAGTTATGTTTTTAGCTGCAACAAAAGTCTGAAAACCCCTACTGCTCATGCCTTCCACGGAACCTCTACTGCATTTTCAAACCTCACGATCACAACTGATTGTTCTCAGGTGCTCTTGTCTCCGCCTCCAACTCCGGGACCTGGGTCTCCACTGCCTGAGTGTCCAACCCCCCAGGGTGAATCTGAGCTTAATGCCCACGGACCGTGTTTCCCCAGGTGGCATGAGTCATGCTAATCCTGTGTTCCCAGAGCAATTTTTGTCACTGCTCATCTTGAAGGCAGGAAGACCCACTTCCCAGACAAGTTGCACATACGTTTGCCTACCTGGCCAGGTTAGCAGATCCTTCAGGAAAGGAGCAACACCATAGTCTGCATTCCTGAGGAACATGCATCTTCAGCGGCGATCGTGGTTCTTGTTAGAATTTCTAATGCCTTCCTTTGTTCTTTATTGTGTCTTAAATTCTTCAAGTGATTATGCCTGTTAATTTAAAGTAAGTTTAAGTTCTACTGAATATTGAGGGAAATATCTAAATCATGCAATACATACATTTTTTCAGACAAATTCACTCCTATAAATAAATCTTGATACTGATGTTATACTGAAAATTAAAACTCAGCTTTATTATAGTCTATTTTCTTGCGCGTGGAGGAACCACTTGAAAGGAAAAGTGATTTATTTTGTTTCAATGATAAAGCACACCATCAACTAGTTGTCCTTCAACTATGGAAGTTTGCCCTGTGAATACACTGCTTTTTTAAAAGAGATTCTGCTTATGTCTATATATTCAAGAATATATTATTACAATTCACCATTTTAATACTTTGTTTTTTATGGTGTGCTTTTTTCAAAGATCACTTGAAAAACACATCATATAGACAATATGTGAATCTATTAATGTTTACAAATATCAAACCCTACTAAAACACTTCAGTTGATTCTGCTTCTCTAGCCTCATTCTGTGGCCTGTTGTGAAGAGGAGGCTAACAGCAATGATAGGTTATAATGCAGAAGGCTTAGCATGTATAGCAGAAAGGACAGCAATTTTCTAGAAAAAAATCATAGAGAAGGGTGCTTACAGATATGACCCTCTAGGGGTTCTTAATGCCATTGCACCTCTGAGACACCAGAGGTACTTTTAACACTCAGTTTGCGGTGGTGGGGGAGGAGTCCTGGCCTTAACATTTGCATAAAGATATCCAGTTGATTCCGATGTACAACCAATGGCGCCATCACTGAATTTTACATAATGAAATGCTGATTCATAACTGCGAAAATGACTCACTCAAGTTTAGTTTGAGTAAAGCATGCCCATTGAAATGTGCACCTCATTGTAACTGTTTTTAAAAGTGCCTTATTAACTGGCATCCAGGCTGATTGGACCCAGGAGACTAACCAGTCGCTGCCTGGTGGTGCTCTGAGCTCACAGAGGTCATACACTTAGTGGCTGGTCTCTTTCAGTCACACGTGTGCATGTGACCCTTTCTAGACAGTGCAAAACAAAAGAGGAAGTGATTTGGTTACCATTAATTACTTAAAATGAAAGTAAATAAATGCATAAATGAATACTGGCTAAAATGTTTGCGAGCACATAAAGGCAGAAAATGGAAAAACTAAAGGTAATTTTTAAAATAGCGTGCCTTATTTTCTTCTTTTATCAGGGAGTCCAGTGGAACTAGAACTCCCCTTGCAAAAAAAAATTGTTTTAAAAAGACGCATAGCTGCTTTTCTCAGAACTCAGAAGTAAACTTTCATTTGAAAGTCAAAACCATTGTCTAGCGTCTGCTGTGCAAGGTCAAGTGCATGATAGAGTGGTTTCATTCTTAACCGAGCCAAGCAAAGTGCTGAGGTTATGCACAATGGTAGAATAACATTTGTTGATATAAACAGAACCGAGAAGATAATCACACTTTTCCCAAAATTCTACTTGAAGTCTAAGCTTCAAGCATATTGGAACACGTAGAGGCAGTTTACCTGTCTATTTCGCTGATACAGTAAAGCAGCCCAAAAACATAGCTTCGGAGAGAAACAGGAAGAGAAAAAAACCCTCCTTATTCTCCACGAAGTCAAACAAAATGTCCTTTTTAACCTTTTGCATAGCACCCTCTCCTATTTTCATTTGAGTCATTCTGAGTACCTGAGCTTCGAGTTTTATAGTTTTATAATTTGTAACGTCTGGCGAAGATCAAGGATTCTCACTTTCTACCTCACAGATGTCCTTGCAAACTGGAGCAAGATTTAAGTGGTTTACATACATATATTACTTCATTAGTGCCTAATTAAAAACACGTCTGACAGCTGGCAAGCCAATGCGGTGCTTCAAATAATGCAAGTGAGCTGATCAGGGAGGGGAAATGGTGCGTCTATCACTTGGATGAATTTGTAGCATTCGGTAATCAATTATAGGGTCTTTTTCTCCACAGACTGTATATATGTATTGTGTACACATGTTGTTACTGACATATCTGTGCTGCATTTATATTAAATGTCATATTTTACAGCAGTATGAGGATTATTTTTCTATCAGAAGTTATCCTTAATCTGATTTACTCCAAAATCTTCTGACTTAAATGTTAATCGCATCTAAAAAATATCATCACATTAACTTCTGGTATTTGACGCAAACCAATTTTGTTGGCCTAGCCAAGTTGACACACAAAATTAATAATCGCAGATTCATAGAGGCAAATAGACATGTAAGATTCAAAAGTAATCCATATACATAATTCAGGCAGGGAAGATTTTTTATTGCAAAAAAAAAGGGAAAATGCTGATTTAATTGGAAAAGAGACAATAATGTAGAAAAAATATTAATAATGATAAATAACAGCTTTGGAAGGAAAAAGCTCCCAAACCATTGTCAAAAAGTTCAGGGAGCACCATATTAGTGATCGACGTCTCTTCCCACTCTTCATTCTAGCAATCACTCTGCGCACTCGAACCCTGAAATGCCCGGTCTCCTGGAGAAAGTCATTTGCAGGTAAAATTCCACCTACCCACACCCACAGAGTCTGATGCAGTGGATTTATGATAGGCGACTCAGAAATGGACAGTTTTAGAATGTGATGTTTGTTTGAAACCCAGCTCTGAAGACATGGTCTTGGATAGCTTTGCCCAATAGACCTTTCTGCAATGGCAGAGATGTTTTACACCCACCCCGTCCAAAACAGTAGTTACCAGCCACACGTGTCTCCGGAGTGCTTGAACTGTGGCCAGTGAGACTGAGGAACTGAACTTTTCGTTTTATTTACTCCTAATTAACTGAGATTTAAATAACTACTCTGTTATCATAATGGTACAAAAAAATGAAAGACTTCTTTTTTAATAGCAAGAAAAACACATACACAAGAACACAGAGAAGAAAATAAGCTGAGCTGAAGTGTGTGAGAGATCCGAACATGTAGAGGCTGAGCAGTCATCCAATTAAAGCCGAAGTAAAAACTCAGCATCTAGTGTGTGTGACCACATTTACAAAGACAGCCCTCCGCGAGAGTATCTGCTGCAGTCAGGTCGGCCTGTGAGGGAGAACTCATCTGAAGGGTGAGACAGGCACCACGGTGAACCTGTCCCGAAGCTTCCTTGTCGGTAGATAGGAATTCAAAACTACCTAGATCTTAGATTCATATCCAGGTCCGGAACGTAGAAGGCACTGAAAAAGAAAATTGAATGGACTACATTATGAGTCCATATGAATTTGGAATACAAACAACTCTTCTAGAGTTTAACAGTGTATATAGAATGATTTTTTTCCCACCCCTTTTTCCTAAGATATCCTCAGAATGTTATGAATGGTAGGACTAGGGCAGTAAAGTAACTGAGTTTTTGTATTGTTTTAGTTGTAGATCAAAGAAAACCCAACTTAAATTAACTGTAGGCAAAAAAGAAAAGATGTGGTTCGTGTAATTGAAAAATGCAGGGGCTAAAAAACATTCAGACACCATTAGTTTTGCAGGATCAAACAATATTTTTGAGGAACGAGTCTTTCTCCATCTCCTGTCTCTCTTTCCTCTGAGTTGCCTCCAATTAGTGTTACCAGCAGGAGATTCAGGCTACTATTTTCCCAAGTTCAAGACCGGGTGAAATGAGGGTGTATCTTTTCAGCAAAAGCCCTAGGATCAGGATGGAACTCACTCTAAAAGACAGATACGTAGGTGGCTAGAGAGAGGAAATAGAGACAGAGAGGTTGCTCAGCGGTCTTAGGAAGCGAGTAAAGATACAGAAGATGAAGGGACATTTAAAACCAGATCCCAAGGATGATCATGGGTCCATTGCATTTATCATGAGAGGTAGAGGAGAAATAGGTCTAGTATTTCAGACCTGGAGAGAGGCAGGGAGCACGGGTATCTGCGAATTTGCATGCAGTAGTCAACTAGGCAAATGTTATTATCCTAATATTTTAGAACAAGGAACCAAGTCAGAGATATGAAATAATGAGCTAATGTCTCATAGTATATTACAGAGCTGAGACTAGAACTGGGGTTGTCTGATTTAAAAAAACAAATCAAGCCCTTTAATGCTTTCTATGATAACACAAATGCTGAATAAAGTTGTATAAATTTCACACATTCATAATAATTTTGTTTCACAAAGAGCCACCACAATAGTTATTTGCAAAATAACATGTTTTAGGATCACACCCTATTAAGTATTCTTAGCCTTGGGAAAACTGGAAAATACGTGATTAACATTAGTTAATGCACATATAACAGTAATCTAGTTTAAATAATAACTCTGATTAGTTATCATATGTTGTAAATACAACTTTTTGTAGGGGTGTGTTCTGTGTACTGAGCATATTGATTTGTAAATGGTGCACAGCGTTTATCAATAAATAGAATTTTAAAATTCCCCAATAGTTTACCATTGACTGATGTTTTGCAGAACTTCTGAGAAAATCCTATTCTCTAGATTTGTGATATACAATCCTGATTTTCCTTGAATATACTGAAGTCACTCCGCAATTTCGATCTCTTCAGTGTTTGCCCTTCCTTTGAAGTCCTGATGGAAGCGAAGGAAGCGCGAAGGCAGGACGATCAAGAAAGGGACTGAGAAGCAGCAGGGAGGGCTGGGGTCCGAGAGTCCCTTAAGGAGATCAGAAAAATAAGAACAGCATTTCCCTCACAGTTGCTTGGGCTTCTGAAAATCTTGAAGGGAAATGTTACTAACATCACCGTATGGAAGACAGGTTGGGAAGGAAGCATCTTTGTCATCCACATGCTCTCAATGAAGTCATTAATAGGTCGTATCTACTGTCACGGAGGCTGGTTTTGCCCGTCTTGCAAAGCAAGATATGACACCCTTTATTTATAGTGAATGGAACTTTTTAAAATCAGTTTGATGAATGGCCTAACTACATTTTATGTACTTATTTGGAGAAATTATTCTATCGTGTTCTATATTTCTGCAGGGAGTAAGCAGGTAAGTGGTGGAATGCGTTTGTAAATACGGATGTTGTCCGGGTCTCCTTCAGCTGCTCTAGAAGATGCTAGAGAAGACTAAGTGGCTTAAACAACCACAGTTATTCCTCACAGTCTGGAGGCTGGGAGATGCCAGGTCAAGGTGCTGGCAGCTTGGATGGCAGGTGAGACACCTCTAGCTGGTTGAAGGCGATGGCCCTCTTGCCTCTCGATACCCTCAAAGGGGAGTACAGGTTCACTGTCCAAATGGTGGTCGGGGGGCGGGGGTCCTTTAGTCGATAGAAGATGTGGATGCAGACTCTGTGTGGCTGGGAGGGTATGTGGGTGTGTGCGTGAGACAGACAGACAAGCCCAGTCCCTCCATGGTATTCATGAAAGGCGACATCATTGCAGAAGTATAGTTACCTCACGCCAAATGTAACACCTAGTCATTTCGAATGCCTTTTAGAGGGGGGAAGGAGGCAACAGGGGAAAGAAAGGAAAGGGTCATCAAGGAACATGTAAACAGGACCCATGGACAAAGCCAAAGTGGGAAGGGAAGGACGATGGGAGGTGGGGCAGGGGGAAGTTGTGGTGAGAAAATGGAGACAACTGTATTCGAAAGACAATTTAAAAAGTATGTTTTAAAACTCTATGACTATATTTTATGCCCTAAAGAACCGGGAAAGTGACCCAATGAGTTTAAGTGTTGAGGAGGAAATGCAATGTATGCACGCAATGACCACAACACCAGGTGCTGTGTGACAAGGGCCACGTAGTTACAGGAAATGGAGGAGGCAGGAAAAGCAAAGTCACCAACAGCTGGAGTCACTGTGGAAGGAGCCGTATTGCCTTGGACTTTTAACTGGGGCTTTGAAGTGCGGAGACAATGTAAGGCTATAAAAATGAATTTAATTCAGATAATGAAGAGATCCCACTTCATTTGGTATTTAGTGGGGCCCCCCACTGTGGTTTAAGAATGACTAGCTCTTGGCGGTCAAAGCCTAACTAGTAGCTGTGCATTTAATTTATATCCGAACAGACAAGATTAATTGCTGTTCTTTGCCAAGTTCAAAAAGACTTTTCTTTTATTTAGCTCTCAAGAGGAAGTATTAACCTACTGTAGGTACCACTACCTCTCTTTGTAAAGGGGGATAAAAATGGGCAATTAACTTCAGACAATGTCTTAGAAATCTCGTATCCTACTGGGCGATTTCAAGGCAGCAATCGCTTGATGATGTATTTCTTCTCACCTGACTTTTAGCTCCTAAAATCACTATGGGAGCTTTTCAAGTCTGTAAGTGGAAAGGCACGTCTTTGTTGGGAAGACTATTAACGTAGGCCCTAAGTAGAGAGGTTATTAATGTTCAAGGAACCAGGGCTGTTCATAAGCCAGTTCAGAAGATCACCCCACTACTGAGATGGCCCCACAGATTTTGAGATAATAGAAAAGACAGGGTCAAAGTTTAGAGAGCCACGTAAGACCAGGAATGAAGCAAGGTCACTCCTGCAAAAGTTCCCAGAGGAATAATTTACAAAGAAAATGAACCTTTTAATGCTCTTAGATTCTCCTTTAAACTGCAGCTCGAAAACATCAACTACTAATGTTTTTAATAGAAATTTGTGTATGTCTTTCCTAATTGAAGGTATTAACATGTTGACATTGGAGATTAAGATAATTAAGAGGGATTTATTGATTTAATCTATTGGCTATTTGACTGGGAAAAGTCATCGATGCCAGCGCTTTGAGGCGGTAAGCCCGTCCCCACACCTTGAACCTGAGCTGATTTGCTCAACATCAGTAGAATGCAGCAGAGGTGACCCTCTGACTCTCCGCGATGGCTCAGGAAAGGCCATACACTCCCAGCTGGTGTCCTGGAAGCATCACTCGCCACGTGCCCTCAGAGTCACACTGTGAGAAGCCCAAGCCACATGGAAAGCCAGGCGTGGGTGTCCCAGGCCGAGGGCAGCACTGCTTGTCCCAGCCCAGTTGCCACATGTGTGAGGGAACACGTGTCCACCCAGGTGATGTTAGCCCCCAAGATGCAAGTGACCCGCAGGCTCATCTTCTCATCAACGTCCCCAGACCTCTTCAAGCACGGGGGACAGACCTGACATTGCAGCCTGACTGAATCCCTGGCCCCTCACCTGGGAGCGAAGCACAGAATGTCTCGTGCCACTCAGTGTCCGGGCAGTGTGGGACGCAGCATAGCAACTGGCACAACCGTGTCCACGTTCTTTCAATCCAAGTGGGAAAAACCATGTATATGCCAGGCACGCTGCGTTGTAGGAGAATGATGGCTTAATGCTCGTGGCAGCTTCTGACCTTTCATTCCTGGCTGTTCTAAGCTTAACCTTTGCTTCCGAAAGCTGCATGATGTGAAGTATGTATTTTTTTCTGTACATCGGAGATACACAGCTTCATAGTCAGCCTCTCACACCATGTTCCCCATAGGAAAGCGTCTATTTGTGCAGAGAGCAGGCCAGCAAACATGACTCCCAGTGCAGTTTCTGATCGCTAGCAGCCTGCATCAGTGCAGGGGCAGTCTCAGAGATCTGCCGAATTGAGTACAATCAAAACCAACGGTTAAAAATAATAACAAATATTAAAAAAAAATTTAAAAGATGTTGGTTTGGGGGAGCACGGTCCCCATGTGACAGCCACTGTCCCCCTATTTCAGTCATCACGCCGGCCGAGAGGAAAAAAACGCATGAGAATTGCTCGTTTGTAGTCACGTTTACGCAAATGCCTGCTGCTGATCACAGGGGATCGACATCACATGTTTGTTTTTGAATCTTTAAATGGGGAACACATTTGGTGCCCAGCGTATCTGCGATGATAAGAAGCGTGAGTGACAGAGAGAGGAGGGGTGCAGGTGGCATGTGGACAGGGTGACGGGCGCGGCAGGAGGGTCCCTGCCCTTTCTTTCAGAGGACCGCGCTACATTTCCAGAGACGGGGGGATTGATGCATCACCAAGCATGATGTCTCTGAACCCTGAGAAAAACACTTTCTTCCTCTGACTTCTGGGCTTCGGTTCCTCCCAAATCTACCATGTGATTTATTTCCGCCTATGTGTTCGTTGCAGAGCTTGCGAGGTGATAAAACGACATCCAATAATGAGAGCTGTGTCTTAAGTCTGTGATCCAGTGAGAGGAAAAGCTGATTACATGAAAAATTTTAAAGGAGGAGGAGAAGTCATTTGAATTATGTGCGTGGTTGCCTACTCCTGTGTGTGCCTGGTTTTTTGTGGTTTTTTTTTTCTGTTTCTGTTTCTGTTTCTGTTTGTTCTTCCACCGCCAACTAAAAGAGTAAAAATAAGGTACCTATGAGACTCTACAGTATTTGCAGGGGTAAGTTTCTATCAACATTGTGAGCTGAGGCAAATACCGCGCACCCACCTACTGTCTCTCGCTCAGGAGCAGTGCAGACACTTAGCTTCCCACCTGGGGTACCTGCACACTCTTGCCCACAGCTGTCCCCGCCCCCGATTAGATGCCAGGGCTCTCCCTTGTCCTCCGGGCCTGGCCATACCCGCCCATTTCCTGTCCGCGCTCCAGGAACCAAAGTGGAAAGACACAGAGGCGATTTTTGCGTTGTTTACCACACCCAGCTGGGTCCTGCAGTTCAGGAACATCCATGTGGGCCGTAAGCTGATTAAAATTGTTCTGCAGGTGCATCAAGAAATGAGCTATTGAAGGACGGACATTATCTAAGCATGAAGAGCTTGCAAATTTGTAGTGTGGGCTCTGGGCGTTAATATAATGCACACGGCTCGCTGGATTAAAAATGACCTGTCAGAGTCACAAACTATTTAGAAAAACAGCATGATTACACAAAATTATGATGACTTGTTTCTGCCATTACCAAAGAACTCTGAAATGTAGTGGTTTTTAAAGAACATTATGTGAATATAATGTAAATAGTTCCTGTGAAAGATTCTTGCCTCGTGTTCATTACTTTTCCATATTATTAGCAGTTGTTTCTAGTTAGAGGCAAACTGAAATTAGTTCATTCTATTTGGGGGAAGGGCCAACCTACTGTTTCAAATAATTAATTGTAAAATAGTGTGTGGGCATACACAGAAAATGATAAATATATGTAGCAAGCGCTAAATAGAATGCTAGAAGCCATTACAGTTATTTGCCAATCTGAAAATAATTCCCTTTGTTCTATTCATTAGGGGAAATCTAGAAATAAACATAAGGATGATTTAGAAGTCATCAGTGAAGATCTATGACTTTAATTAGTGCCATCATCTCAGGGAAAGGAAAAAGGTTCCTCTCTCAATTGACTGGATGCATCAATCTCACAACATTTCAATACATCCCTGGGGGTTAAAAGCAAACAAACAAAACGGAATGAGAACATTAATTTAATTAATAATCTACTGTACAGATCCCTATTATGTGCAGACATCTTACTTCCCATATCAGTTTGAGATCAATATAACACCAGCCAGACTATTGAGTGACTTAGGATGAATGAATACACATTACTAATGACAGAGGAGGGCAATAAAATATCGTAAAAAAACCTCAGAAAGTATCAATAATGGAAACAGCCCTTTCTCACAGTTAAGGGAAAGAACTTGAGGAATGTTAAGATTTGACATGTTAAGATAATGCTATAAGAAAGTCCATTATTATATTTATTATATTTATAATTTATTTCATTAATCAACATATATGTGCTGTACATCTATTGAATTAGTGTAGCCATATTATTATTCTGTGAAACAAATAAAATATATAGCATGTTTCCAATCTAGCAAAGAAAGTAATACGTGTATAGCA
This sequence comes from Carollia perspicillata, assembly GCA_004027735.1. Classification (NCBI taxonomy): domain Eukaryota; kingdom Metazoa; phylum Chordata; class Mammalia; order Chiroptera; family Phyllostomidae; genus Carollia; species Carollia perspicillata. The sequence continues at coordinate 22,783 of PVKM010016236.1, forward strand.
ATAACACATGTTAACCAACAAAAATATAAAGTATGGAAGTTCAGAAAATGGAAAGTTTCCTACCATGTGGGGATGAAAATATCGTGGAGAAAATGAAACTCGTTCTACATTTTTGAGTGTTATGAAAGTTTCACTCAAACAATTTCGAATCACGAAAACCTTCTTTGCTCAGTGACAACTACAATGACCGCCAACACAACCGCTTTACGTAGAGCGTTGCGCTTCATTCCCAGCGAGGGTCTCTGGGACGAGACTGCCCGCTGTGCGACTTTTGGTAAATAACTGTTAGACTCAGTTTTCTCAATCTAAGAAAATGGGATGTTGATAATGTCTAGCTCACAGCATTATTTCAGGTTTAAAAGAATCCACTTAAATCTCTATCAGGGTATTTTTAATACATGTTAAATATTCAGTGCATGTTACTGATCCTTATTTTAACATACAGAAAGCCGATGAAGAGGAAGGGTCAAACTGGTTTCGTGGGTTGACCAAGAACAAAAGGCAAAAAGGACTTGAAATAAGCCACTTAGCCAGTTTAAGCCCTGTGATTCTGAGGGCCAGGACATTGTTCTTTACACTATGCGGCCCCCAAATTCAAATGAGCAAACGTTTGCTAGGTCCTTACTACATGCTGATACTGTATCAGCTCGCAGAATTAAATGCTGAATAATGGCTACATATTTTTACTCATGAAATTAATATTGTAAATGAGATTAAGAGTGTAAGCAAGAAACAAATAGTTGGATGACTTTCAGATTGTGTTGAATAATATCAAGAAAATTAACAGGGAGAGCTTCTTTCCACAGGGTAAGCAGGGAAGTCTTCTCTGAAGAGGCGGTTAAATGCCTTTGTTTCAGGTAATTGTTTGAAATATTCTATTAGTAGACAACCAGTTATACTTAATGCATTAAAAACAGTACAGTTTCACAGTTTAAAGCTAGCGTTTGGGTCCCAGCTAGGTAGCCCAGGTGGTTAGAGTGTCTTCCGGATACCCCAAAGTTAGGGGTTCAATCCCTGGTCAGGGTACATACAAGAATCAACCAATGAAATGCATAGATAAGTGGAACAACAAACTGATAGTTTGGTGTCTCTCTCTTTCTCTCTCTTTCTCGCTCCTTCCCTCTCTCTCTCTCTCTCCTCCCTTGTTCCTTCCTTCCCTCTCCTTCTCCCTCTTCCTAAAATCAATAAAAATAAATAAATAAAGTTAGTGCTTACATGAAGTCAGCAGGAAGATAACCTTGTGTTAATTTTTAATGTATAAATTTGTCATCTTTCTACTTCATCTTTTAGATAAAAAATCTAGTCTGACCTTGTACAGTTCTAGGATAATTTCAATAGTACTAGGAATTTGGCTTTAGAAACATTTGTGTTTCAAACATCCTAGCACCAAATAAAGGCTTACTTTATTTTGTATTCCATTATTTATATGTTCAATATGTAAATCTAAGCATTAATGATGATAAACTCTAGATAAAGTCTCAGTGTTTCCTCGAGTCAGTGATCCTTTGCAAAGAAGCTAAACTGAAATTGACATAGCATACTCTTACTTCATACAGAGGCCAAATTAATAATGAAGAAAACTTTTGTAGGAATAATTAAAAATGTAAGAAATATACCCCGAAGCAACATGAACACTTCAAAAGCACACAGCACATGCAAGCTTAGAAAACCCAATTATAATTTACTCTGATACAGTCATTAAAAAATTTCCCCTAGAGGTTCTCATGAAATAACACTTTTATTGCTTATACTTTAAATATGAAGGCAGCTTTTATGTTAAAATAATCATGATGTTTAGCATTTTTACTAATTTAAAACGATATACAACTATTTTCTTTTATTAGTGATTCAAGTTGCCGATTATTAAATGTTTCTCTACATTCCAGTTCACCTTTGACCTATACAATGTCATGCCCTCTGGTAATGTTTGCTTAGCATTCACCAAATTTCAAACACACACCCTTATTTTTTAAAAAATATTTGATTAGTGTCTGTCTGCTCCTCTGAACATAACCTTTGTGAAGGCAGAGATCACGTTTATTAACGTATTCCCAATTTACACAAAACTGACATGTATTGATAAGGTGCTTTTGAAAACCTATTATATTAATGTTAAATTAATACATGAAATAAGTGATAAAACTGAGATTGCCTTCCATTAAATATCCTCCTTTTGAATTCAAGATGAACACGTATGCCTGGAGCTCTTCACCAAGCACTCACCAGCCTTGTAAGATCAGCCTCTTATGGAATTAATTAATTAATACAAGAGCCCTGTAAGGCAGGATGAGTTATATCCACACAGTTAATCAGTGGAAGGGAGAAGATTGGAAACTAATCTCCTGGTGCCGGTACTCTTCCCACTGTACTCAAAATACTGATTTCATGGAGAATTGACAGCATATTTAAGTGTTATTTTAAGTACTTTCTACTTTAAGTCAACATTTATCAAAGCAAAGATGTTGAACAGACAATTGGAGATCCCGGACTAGAGCTGAAGGACGAGGCTGGGCCCAGAAATAGAGAGACAAAATAGACCACTGATAGTATTTTAATAATGGGTAGCAGAGGCTACTCCCTCATGAACAAGAACCCATGGGGAAGAAGGTGTGGCCGAGCCAATTATGCAGCCCGGGGGGAACCAGAGTGTTTTAGGGACTGGGTGAAGGACGAGAAGCTAGAGAAGGAGCTACGGAAAAGGTAGTCAAGGGATAGGAAGTTAGCCAAAAATGTCTTGTTAAAGAACCAGGTGAAGAAAATATTACAAAAAGATGGGAACAGTTCACTGAGGGGTCATGAGGGATGAAAGTAAGTTATTTCAATAAAAGCTTCAGCGACAGAGTAGTCATGAATAACATTGACAAGAATGGTTTCTCAGAAAAGCGGAAGGTCAGACAGAAGTGGATGCAAGCGAGGTGAGGCAAAGGTCCCAGCCGCAGGGAGAAAACTCGTTGGTGGGCTAGTCGACCTGGTCTCAGCCCTCCTGTGCTTGCTCAGTAATGCTGCTGCAGGATGGCTGGCTCCTGCCTCCCACAGGGACTCCGAGAGAGGAGCTGCCTTTCTTAGTGATTACGGCTCCCAGGGGGTGGCTCCCACATTCTGGAAAAGGCTGGTCTAGGGTGTAAACTGGCAGAGGGCTGAAAGATTTACAGCTCCAGGGGGCAGAGGAAGAACATAACGCTGCGGGTGTTCTAAAGTAAACGTTCTAAGAAAAGGGAGGTTGGGGTCGATCTGTCTTCCGAAAGAACCCTGTCCGAAGTGCAGTCAGATTGAGGTGACAGTATGGCCTCATGGAATCCAGGTGACCTCTTGGTCACATGGAATCTTAGCGAGACATGGAGCAATGTCAGAGCAGGAGGGCGGGGGCAGCACCTCATGCAGAGAGTCAGGACCAATGGGTTAAAGGTCGTAAAGAAAATGATCGTGGTGAATTAGGGTTACTGCTAAAAATAAGCAGGATGAATAGGAGCTAGTGGCTAATAACCAAAGTACTTAAAATTGAGGGGTTTTAAAAGAACAGTATGAAGTTTTAGGTCCTAAGAGATTCTAGGCCGTAACCATGGAACCACGAAGCTCAGGTGGGAGTAGAACAAGCTGCTCAGAGACAGGAGTAAATGGGATGCTTCCTTAGCACGGCTGCTTCAGGACCACAGACTGAGGGTGGAGACATTCGCCGAAAGGAAGCAAATGAGCCTGGTGTTAAGGTCCGAACCTCTCGGACGGTTCACAAGGACTGGGAATGTCTCAGTGGTACGAACAAGGAAGTGCTATGGTCTGATGAGCATCAGCAAAAGAAAGTCGCTGCTGCTGTTTCGTTTTGTTTGTTGGCAGCGGTTGGCTGGTGGAAGAATGGGGTGGGAAGAAGTGGAAAGAGCGGGGAGCCGCCCCCAGGGCCTGTCGGACTGAGGATCGAGGGCTGGTGTTTGCCCCCCACGTTTCGGTCAGACCAGGAAGGTGAAGGGAAGGTTCCCAGAAGGTTTTGGAAGATTTGGTTGTGAGCTCCGGAAGATTTAATGATGGCATTTGTGGGATCTGGAGGGATGGGGGACTAGGTCTGAGGAGGGAGTAGACAGAGCCATTGGATAAATGTCCACTGGGTGATGAGTCACCTGCAAGTTGGAGCCTTAGGGTGAGAGCTGCATAAATAGGGTGTGAAACATATGGTGGGATTAGTGCTGTTGTTCTCTTAGGGCGGTAGAAGTAATCACTCTAATCATTGCCTCCTTCTAGGAATTACTCTCTGGGGCC
>PVKM010016237.1:0-27035 GCA_004027735.1 Carollia perspicillata
CATATCATTGATTTGATTCTAGGCTTCATCCATTCTGCTGTTGTTTCTTTGCAAATTGATCTTCATTTCAATTAGTGTATCTTTCCTTTCTGACGATTTTTTTTTATGATGTTGATTTCATTGAGCATCCTTATAACCGGTGTTTTGAATTCTGCATCTGATAGATTGCTTATCTCCATTTCATTTAGTTCTTTTTCTGAAGTTTTGATCTGTTCTTTCACTTGGGCCATATTTCTTTTTCTCTTCATTTGGGCGGCCTCCCTGTGTTTGTTTCTATGTTTTAGGTAGAGCAACTTTAACTACCTATCTTAGTAGCATGACCTATTGTAGAAAGGCACAGTAGTAAGTTGGATGGGGAAGAGCCATAGGCAATTGCCAGGGCAGGGCAATCCATGTTGCCTCTCTGTGGCTCTGTGTTTGGGAAGACTCAGAGGGGTAACAATGCCACTGCCTGGCCTCTGGAGTTTTGTCCGGGAAGAAGCTGTCTCCCAGCACTCAATTTCTCCCTCTGTGCCACTAGTGGCCTTCCAGTGTTGCCCTGGTGCTGAAGCCCAGAGGGAGTGATTCTGCATAGGTTGTAAGTCCATTGCAGGCCCTTTAAGATGAGACTTCTGAAAATCCCTCAGTTTCTTCTGCCAACTCACCCACCCCCCACTGGCTTTTACAGCCAGACATTATGGGGACTTATTTTCTTGGCACGGGAACCCTGGCTGTGTGCTCTGGTGTGGGGCTGGCATTTCTCACTTCCTAGGTATGCCTCCTGATTTTTATCCACCACATGTGGGTGTGGGACCACCTTTTCCATGTCTCCCCTTCATGTCTCAGAGCCTCTCCAAGCCTTTCTGTGTGTCTCTGCTCTCCACCCCTCCTCCCCGATTGAATGAATGTAGCTTCTTTAATTCCTTAGTTGTCAGACTTCCATACAGCTCGATTTTCTGACAATTCTGGATGATATTTGTTTTGTAGTCAAGTTGTAATTTTTGCTGTGATTGTGTGAGGAGGCAAGCCATGTTTACCTATACCTCCATCTTCACCAGAAGTCTCATCTCTTTTTTTTAAATAGCTTTTAGTTTTCAGAACAGTTTTAGTTTCATAGCAAAACTGAGTGGAAGGTATAAAGATTTCTCACACCCTTTGCCCCCCTTACTATCATCATCTCACACCAGAGTGATACCTTTGCAACAACAGATGAACTCACCCTGACACATCATCATCACCCAAAGTCTGTAGTGTACATTAAAGCTCACTCTTAGTGGTGAACATTCTGTGGGTCTGGACAAATGTATGAGATAAATTCACCATTATAGTATCATACAAAATAATTTCACTGTCCTAAAAATCCTCTGTGCTCCTCCCATTTGTCTCTCCTTCTCTATCACTTCTTTGTGGGTAGGACCATGCTATATTCTGTCCATGTGACACATGAGCATGTATAAGAGTAGTAGACATTCAATGGAATGAAAAGCAGTGGGTGTTCACCTAAACAGTGACTCAAAGCAGGAGTTTACATTTAGTGGAAGCCCTTCTCCAGGCTAAAAGCAATGCCTAGACAAGTTGGTAATTGGAGAGGAATCCTTCTCTCTGGGTCATAATTCACCTTTATTCACTTGGGAAAAGGTAATTTGTACAGTTTTCCCTGGGATTTCTGAGTTAGGCCACAGAAACAGATTTTCTTCATCCTACCTAATGTGCATTGTGATAGGTGGTCTGCTTTTTATTCAAGTCTGTTTCATTTGTACTCTACATGTGCCAATACTAAATGTTCTTGTAAAGATACATGTGGATTCCTCAAACATGTCTTAGAAAGGTTGGGTCATTTTAATGTGCACTGCTAGACTTCCCAAGGTGGAATCAAGGTCCATAGCAAGCAAACTCCTTAACAACTCTGACCCTGTGAAGAGTGATACAGCAAAAATCAATTCAACAAACATCAGATTTGAAAGAAATAGGTTAGGACATGCATAAGGACTTGAGTTATAACACCAGTCACTCTGAAAGTTTGCTTAGTGAACTAAGTAAATGCCAGTGCTTGGTAACATGAGGGTAGTTGCCATTCCCTTTCTCTAATATTCTTGCCACCAACTATAAAGAAAAAAAAAGGATGCAAATGTGTTGCAAATAACCCCAAAGCTAATAGTATGTCCTCAGAGCCCTAAGTATCATTAAATCATAGAATACTTTGATCAGAAAGAGTTAGATAAAATTACATCCAAAAACATTTTTAAAAATAGAGAAAGTAAGTCTAGCAAAATTAAGAGACTTACTCAAGATCACATAGTCACAGAAATGGTTAGTGGCAGACATAGGACTTAGGTCAGAGATGCCAGCTACCAGTTCTTTTTTTCTTATGTCAGCTTACATTTTAACTAAACACAATCTTCCAGAATGTTTTATGCTAAGAAAGGTTACATATCATAGACCAAGCCTGGAAGGAAACAGAACTATTACCTCAGGATAACACTGTTCATTTAACTCAGGAGTGTAAGATTGGAATGGGGAGAGAAATGATCTTTTACTGTGTACAATTTTAAATTGCTTTAATTATTAGTAAAAATTAGTTTAAGACTCTCCCATTTAGACTCATAGACTTCCCCTTCTATTCATTCCACTGTCAGGCATAGACTCAAGAGAAATAACTTATTCACATAAAACTTGTATACAGATATTCATAACATTTTTCATGAGATCCAAAAGGTAAAAACAGTCCAAATTCCCATCAGCTGATGTATGGGTAAATAATATGTGATATATCCATACAAAGTAATATTATTCAACCAGAAAAAGGAATGGAGTACTAATATATGCTAAAGTATGTATGAACCTGTAAAACAAGCTAAATGATAAAAGCCAATTATAAAATGCCACATATTTCCATGATTTCACATACATCATATGTCACAATAGGCAAATCTATAGAGTCAGAAAGTAGATTAGTGATTGCCTAGGGCTGGACAGGGACGTGGCAGAAATTGAGAGTGATGTTAATGGATATGGGATTCCTTGGAGGTTATGAAAATGTTTTAAAATTGGATTGTAATGATGGTTGCACAACTTTGTTAACATACTGAAACTCGCTGAGCAATGCACTTTAAAAAATGGGTGAACTCATGGTATGTGAATTATATCTCAATAATGCTATTAAAGGTTCCCATTTAAAAGTTAAATAATTCACATAGCAACAATGAAACTAGTATTATGTCCTTATGATATTAAATATTCAGATAAAAAATAGTAGAAACCCCACTTAAAAGCTTTAAATGATTTTTCTACTCTATGACAGACTATTTAAATAGTAAATTAGAGGAATTACATTTTTAATAGCTATAGCTTTCATTTACTGAGCACTAATTTTTGTTAGGTGTTCTACAAACAGAGTACTAATCCTCATAATAAATCCAAAAGTAGGTATTTTTACCCTTACTCTAACTGAAGAAACTAACAACTGGCAGAGCTGAAATTTGAACCCAATTTCACTTGCTTCTACTAGACCACAACCATCACCCCATTATATAAAAATAATCTTTAAAACTTTCCTTTCCAGTTGGAATTGTTTACACTCTCTCCCTTCCTTTTGTTCCATTCACACGTCAGAGCACTGAAGTCCAAGTTCTGCCCCCGCCCCTCCACAGAAATTGTTTTCAACCAAGGTCACCAAGAGCCTTTGTTTCTAAATCCAGTGGAGCCTTCTTAGTCCTTATCAAATATTATCTTTCTCTGCACTTGCTTCTGTCTCTTTGTGAAACCTTTTTTTTTTTAAGCTACAATCTCACTTCCAGGTTGTTGACTCTCCTTGTACCCCAGCTTTCCCTTCTCCACCTCCATAGACATTTCCTCTTCTCATCCCTTATTTGTCCATGTCACTCAGTGATGTCTCCTCTTTTATTCTACACACTCTCCCTAATAGAATACATCCACATGCAAAGATTCAGTTCCCGACTATGTGCTATGTCTTCCATCTCTGTACTGCACCAGATCTTTCCTTAACTCCACACTCATACACCTAGACACCTCCTGGGCATCTTTTCTCAAACACCCTATGAGACATCAAACTGCACACTCATCATCTTTATCTTTCAGATTGTTGTCTCCAGTTATATCCACTGCCTTAATGGCCATTAAGAATATGGTGTAGTATTTAAGAGCATGTGCTTAGGTAGGTTCACATTCTTGCTCCACTCCTGACTTCCTCTGTGATCTCTGCCCCTTAGTTTCCGTATTTGTAACATGGGAATAATGAAAGTACCCATCTCACGGAGTCATTTTGAGGATTAACAAGTTTATACATGAGAAATACCTGCCACATAGTAAGTTTAGTACTTCTGTGGTTATAGCAGTAAGACATTTGCCTAGAGATTCCTCCTCCTGATTCTCCATAAGTTGATCTCTTAAGTGTCCTATCAATATGTCTTTAATATCTTTTTTATAATTTCTCTGCAGTCTTTCTATATTACCTACTCTCTAGATCCATCTAGAATTATTGCTTATCTGAAGTACTTACTAATTAGTCTCCACCACAAGTTTTATGCTCCTCAATCCATCTCCTCACTGTAGCCCATGTGAGTCTTCTAAAATACACATCCGATTTTGTCTCTGCCCTCACTAATCTCACTAATCCTCTGCTTCAACATCACATTATTTTCATGCAAGTAAGTTCTCCTTTCAGTTCCTGGGGGGGTGGGGGACACTGTCTCCCTTACCTTTAGGTTCTTGCTCATGCTTCCCCTATTTTTAAACTCCTTCTCTCTAAATAATCGCATGCGCGCGCGCACACACACACACACACCATTCACCTGGCCATCTCAAAACCAGCCTTCACTCACAGATCTCTTCACTTGGGTATCTTCTAGTAAGCCCATGAAGTGCATCTTCTGTGACACCACCAGAAACCCTACCTGATGCTCTCGGCTTGGGTGAGGGCCCCCTCTATCCTTACAATTCAAATAATTCAGTCTACTATACTATTGTTATTATTTGCCTGTCTGTGTCTCATCAACTAGACTGAGCCTCCTGAGCTCAAAAAGTACATTTTAATCATTTCTCGGACATGCGGTACCCAGCAATGAACCTGGCAAATATTATCGCTTCATTTTTTTAAAAAGGCAACAAAATTATTTTAAACATTACTAACTTATTTATTACACTAAATATTTAGAGGGCCCTATATTAGTGAGCTTGTGATAACTCTGTGCTTTGCATTGCTTAGATTGGGTCTCTTTCCTGTAGGGACTCAATCTAACAGAAGGGACCACAGCAGACAGGAAAACAATTAGAATTCCACACAACAGATTCTACAATAGAGAACACATGCTGACAGGGTGACTAGAGGAATGTGATAATTTATTGTCATGATTAAAATGGGGGACAAGTTAAAAGAATGTACACACACACTGACTGATACTCAGAAGTCTGCAGGATGTTAACTAATGTGGTCCGTGATTACATTCAATTTGATATGAAATAGGCCTCTTGTACATATAACAACAACCCTCCCTGCTCTACTTTTGCTACTATTTAAATTGTCTTGTTAAGCAATTCCCCAACCATTGACAAAATCACAGACACACTATAAAGCATTCTACTCTATATGATTCCAGCCATCTGGATGTTCTCTCAGTAGTGTTTTCCCAAATTCAAGTCCACAGACTGGTGCAGGTTCATGGCCTAATTTCTCCTGGTCTGGGGAAAAATGCAGGAAGTAAAGGAATTTGCCACGTCCTTGATAATGAATTATATTCATGTCAGTATTAGATTTTTCACTGTTCTTCCTTGGGAAGAATCCTCCTTGAAATTATAATCTCCCTCTAATTTTAGTGTTAAACATTTTATTTTATGAAATTATCATGATAATAGATAGTTGACATGGTATTCATACCCTTCATTTGAAAACCCTAAGTGGTGTGTTTGCTCAGCAATTGTGTTTTTAAATTCTTCCTGTCACTGTATGCTCTTGGCAGAGTTCCTTGTCACCCTGTCAGCCAGCCAGCATTCGCTGCTGTGCTTTTGCTGCCCCGTCCGCAACATACGCTGGGCGTGGTGTTTGGATGTCTGGATGGTTCCAGCCTGCAGCTCTGACTGTGGACTCTCCCTTTCCAAAAGCCCTTGGATCTAGACTTTGCAGCTTGTAGGCCAGATACACTGGATGTCCAAATAAGATAAATCTTAAATATGACAACCCAGTCACAAATTTCATGATTGGCATACATATTAAGTCATCATTAATAATGTTGCTTTAATGGACATTTTTGGATTGGGCGACCTGTAGTAGGCAGACAACTTTTCACATCTGTAGTTTAACAAAGTGAAGTTCACATGCATTTATGGTTTTTAATATAGCCATGGTACGTAATTGCCTTGATCTTCCACCAACCCCCCAACAAGTGATTATACAACTGTAAAATATGATTGCCGTTTTTGCTTTTGTGCCTTGTTTGTTGCTGTTTTAATAATTCTTTCTTCTTTCCACTATTCTAAACTACTTATTATAAGTTTTGGGGTAGAAATGAACAAGTTACCAGTGTAACTATCAAAACACAAAATAAGGAAACATGTTTTGTAATTGCACTGTCCAAAGAAATCTTTTGCTTTTCTCTTAGCAACAGGCATAGAGTGTCATTTTATTCCCTAAGGTTTTTTAGCTCTAATTGATCCCTCAGTATTTTAGTTGATTCATTGCACAATGCTAACTTATGAAGGAACATTTTTTGTAGCTCTGATCCTGCTAGAAAGAAAAGTAAAGTGATTTAATAGCTCTATATTATTAAATATTATGAGGCTAACGTTGTAAAGTGGAGTTGAGAATTATAGTGGCAATGGAGGCCAGCAATAACACACGGTGTGAATAATTGTTCTGTAAAACCAGCATTCTTAAATGTCACCCATTAACACTGTATATGCAGAGGAGTTGGTCTGAAATATAAAGAAAAAGTCCCACACACTAAAAAAATGAAAGAAAAAACCCTGGTTCACAAAAACATTCAAAGACCAGGTGCTGAGAGGGAGAAAATTATAGGTTTAGCATCTCAATTCTGCTAATAGGAAGCTGTAACCTGGAGAAAAAAAATAACCATGGTAAAAGCAAGATAGAATTCTAAGGGAATTATTTCACATTAAGTCTACATCTTTGTTCTGAATTATCATTAACTGACTTTTCCACTCAGGCCTCTCTGGAGTCACTTTCATACCCATGATCCGTTTCCTTCTATACCTTTGCCCACCCGACATTGGACAGCTTTCCTCATCTCTCTCTGATTTTCCAAACTCTATTACACCAAATTCTAGCTCAAGTATTGACCACTTCTGTGAATCCTTCCCTGAAAAATTCCCACCTAGATGACTTCCTGCCTTTTCTGGTTATATTTTATCTTCTCCAGTATAGCTCTAATTAGCATTTCTTGAGTAAAGATTGCCTTGTATTATTCCTAAATCATTCATTTCCATAGTCACATCTCACTAACTATATTGTAAACCTCCTGAATGCAGAAACTCTTAATATTAATCATTTTAGTGTTCCCAAACCCTAGAATAGTGGCAAACACATATTAGGGACTCAAATACTCAGTGTTTCATCTTCAGTAACCATTGCTGCAGTGCTAACTGGCTGGGGATCAATAGTAAGTGAAATGTATTATCAGAACATCTGTATGAATACCATGTTTTGCTTTAAGCTAAAAATCGCTGTATTTCCCCCCCACCCCGAATAATCATTTGTAGCACAAATTGAAGCAACAGAGGAAGCAAACTCCCCGTGAGGATTCCAGGATCTATTTACTTGATGGTTAATGTTTCATAGCACTTTGACCCCTTTAGTAGGAGAAAAGTTAAACCTTAGTAAAGCCACTGCCCATTCACCAAATATTTTCTTAGTTTTAAAGTTCTCAGCCTACAGTTTGTAGGATGTTGCTCTGACACTTCTAAAATTCTTCTGCCTTAAATCCAGACTGCTTGTGTCACAGCTTAGATTGTGTGTGTACTTTGACAACGCACATTATCTTCTCAGATAGTCCGTTACAGGGCTCAAGAGCTGTGATTCTACAGGTCTGACACCTTTTCAGCCCAACTTTCAAGGTAGCCTACATTCTACTTCACTTAGTTGACTTACTTTGTTGGGTTTATTACTAAGCTGTTCATTTAATTTAATGACTAACAAAGGACTCAGATAGAATTCTTTGTCCCATTTTTAGAGCTTAGTATAATTAGTCACATCTCCCATATCTTCAGATAGCAAATTTAATTAGAATCTCCAGTGGATCACTTTCTAGGGCACAAACAGGACATTGAGGTTGTTTCCCTGTAACTGAGGAAGTCTTCCCAGGCTTTCTTAGTGTTGACCTCTATTAAATGTCTCAAAGAAAGGTTGCACTGGAAGATAAACCTGTGATATATTCAAAACCTTGTGCAGTATTAGCCTCAGGGATCACGGTCCTCTTCCCTCAGTTAGTAATGTTTTGATGAAGCATGACAATAAATGAGCCTTGTAGTTTCTTAGGTAGTCCAGCATAAGTCTGTCCTTGCTCAGATACTTTATAGCTCCTGTTTTCCTTTTTATCATAAATCTGAAGTTGACATAAGTAAATATGAACAGTTAAACTTTGTTTTGCAACAGTCCATAAGTTAAAGAAATTTTCTTCTCACTTTTTACTACCACATAATATGACTTTATAGCTTTTCCTGAAACTTCTCTATCTTTGCATTTTTTTTACTTTCAAAATTATTTTTTAGTAGTTTTGTGTGTACAGCACAGTGGTTAGACAAGTTTTAATTTTTTATTGAATTTATTGGGGTTACTTTTCTGCCAGTCACCAGAATGAATATAAGTGAGGCCTTGGGCGGTTGTTCACGTTGTCAATCTCTGTGCTACCCATCTGCCCTGGAGTGTTAATGCAGTTTATGGACTGGAATTATTATACTAATTTCTCTGATTAATTACTATTTTTGAGCACTTTGCAGCTAGACAGAATCAGAGAAGGTTAGCACTGAAAGGAACCCCAGAAACTGTGTTTAGTATTCTCTATTGCATGAATAGGAAAATAATCCAAGAAGGGAAAATTGCTTGCCTAAGGTTGCCTAACGGCTCAGCAATAGATGTCCTACTAGAGAGAAGTCCTGTTGTTTTTACTCCACTCGTCATTCTGGCACTCTACACTAGAATGTTTGGTTATTGTGTGATGTAAAACCCTTTAGTTCCTTTAGTTCCTTTATGTTGATAACTCAGGTGAGGCAACAAAGCAAACTCTACAAAGTCTGAGAAGCTGCGTATTGGGTCCCTTTCTCTGGCTGGTGGCCTACTCCCGACCATCCTGTGCAGTCATCTTGAATTCAACAAATGGTTGCTGAGCAAATAGTATTTACTGTGCTGGGATTGGCTCAGTTAGATGATTGTGGTAAGATAAGAAAAGACACTATCTTTTACTTTCAGGACAAATGTTAATGAAGAGTATGAGACAAAAAAATATACTGCATTTTTATGTGTGTTCATACATGCATATGTATGGGAATGAATGAGAAAGAGAGAAGAGACAGACATATGATCCATAGATCTAATCTGATTGATTAACTCATGTAGTCCTATAGGAGGTTCTAAGGAAAGAGAGAGATCTTAAGTAGGTAGGAGTTCAGGAGCAGTTCACGTGGGAGGGTTAACCTAGTGAGAAGACGAAGGTGCTGTTGAAGGCTGATGAAAATATACAAAAAAGAGGTGAAATGACTTAAATAAAATGGGTGGAGATGAGAAAGCATGTATGAACTCAGTTACACATTCAATAAGTGATCATTTATTAAATGCTGCTCTTTGCCAGATGGTAATAGAAATTGCGACATACATGAAAAATGTGTTTCTTGACCTCAGAGGAACTGAGACCAATGCATACCATAGACCAAACTTCTCAAATTTTAACAAGCATAAGAATCCCCATTTCTAAGGATGGAGATTCTTCCAAGAAGAATGATGCTGCTGCTGCTGCTGCTGCTGGTACTAGAACCACACTTTACGTATCAATAAACTTTCCCCCCAAAGAGATCATTATAATCTAACATAACAGTTGCCATAATGGAGGCAAGTTCAAGGAGCCTTGGAAACCCAGGAGTGGAGATGCTGACAGCAGGCATCTTGTTGGGTTGGAGAGCAGGGTATGAGCACGGCGTGGTACATGAGTCAGAAAACATAGGCAATTGTATATAGAGTGGGCTGCCTTTAATGTGGCAGCAGAGAAAAATTCAGAGCTTGCTTATGAATTTTTCTTATCACTGCTCCTGACTACGTTTTTTTTTCTGTTATCAGTAGTCATGGGTGATGTGGATAATCTCAATAATAACCACCCGACTGGTATAGCTCAGTGGATTGAGTGCAAGCCATGAATCAAAGGGTCTCTAGTTCGATTCCCAGTCAGGGCACATGCTTGAGTTGCAGGCCAGGTCCCCAGTATGAGGCACAAAAGAGGCAACCACACATTGTTATTTCTCTTCCTCTCTTTCTTCTTTTCTTCCCCTCTCTCTAAAAATAAATAAATAATATCTTTTTATAAATAACAATAATAACAATAATAACCAGTAATTATAGAACACTTAATAGTTGGTCAACATGGCACTAAATGTGTTATATTATTAGCTCATTTGATCCTCACAAAGCATCCTTGGACACAGGTTCTCTTATTATCCTTCTTTCTGAGAATAAAAGGCCGAGAGAGGAAATCTGGGTTATTTGGAAGTAAATGTTATCCACTCCAGGGCAGCTATCATCCCAATTAATTCAGTGTGAAACAAACAAACAAACAAACAAAAGGCTCCATGATCATGTATTTTCTGTTCTATCCCCTATTACTTTTAAGTCTCGTATACACTTCTGTTATCACACTAAATAATTTTCTTATTTGCCTTTATCCCCCACTATGCTGTGTTTTATTCATATTTATTCCCAAGTGTCTAGGATGTGGTAGGTGTTTGGTGAATGACTATATTTTGTACTTCTCTTCTAGAATGATCCTCCTACTATCTTTCATGCCGCCTTTCTCAAGCTGTTTCTCCCACATTAAATGTTCCCTCACAGCCCCTGCATCAAAAATCTCAGTCACAGGTCTTCAAATGCCATCTCATCTATGTAGCTTTTTTTGGTTTTTCTTCTGCAGACCCTGAGGGAAATAGGCTCTTCCTGCTTGGCAGTTTCATAGCATTTTTTTCTATACTTCTTCTATTGCACTTTTTCTTTTCTATCTGTATATGCCATTACTTGTGTGCTCTTATGTCTTTGCTCGACTCTAAAACTCCTCCTAGAAGTAATCAGCCCCTGTGGTGTGGTTATCAATAAAGTGGTTAAATTTTGGAGCCAGACTGAGCTGGGATTTTTTTAGGCTAATTTTGCTTTGTTTTGGCTAACTTCGTTTCTGTTTGCTTGTTACAACATCTCTGCTCATTGACCCAATGATATTGGACAAGTTTTTGAACCTCAATGGGATTTGTGTTCAAACTAGGGAAAATAAGATTTGCCTCTAAGACTGTCTGGAGGATTAAATGGCCACATGTAAAGAGTCTTTCATTACCTGCATAATAAGCATTCAATACAGGGAAGCCATTGTTATTTGTGCTCTACCCATACCATAGTGCTCTCTCCAAAAGTAGAAGCCAGTAATACCTTGGAATGAATCAATGAGAAAGTAAATGCTCAGCCTACTTATGAGGCTCACCGCCTCTATAATGTTGTAGCAGTTTTATTATATTTTTCATCTACTCCCCTCTCTCCCTAATTATGCACATAATATGTTTTTATTAAATATTTTAAATCTAATACAGCAACTTTCCCATTAGCAACATGGAAACTTGAATTTACTTCTAACAAAAGACAGCTATTCATGAAAATATTTACAACTCCTATTTCTGTGAGCTCTAAAACTGAACAACTATAATTTTATTAAAATTTCTTCTTAAAAGAGGATATTTGCATATCAGAATATATTTGGCTCACTCCATCTGTCATATAGCTGCATAATAGAATGTTGATAATGTACAAATGGCTTATGGCAAAGATAAATTAGACCATTAAAATATAAAAAAGCAGCAACCCCTCAAAAAATGATTCTGAAAGCTCAATGAGGCATTTAGGACATTTAGTGAGTAGAAGTTCTTAACAATCAATTACAATAAAATATTTCAAATGATGTAGTCCTCAATAAGTGGTCTATAAAATATGTATGTACATCAGAAATGTCCATGGTAAACATGTCTTCTTGTCTGCTACATTCTTTATTACCCACTCCACACTGTGTTTTTGGCAATTCTGCCAGAGACCATGCCACAGACCATGAAAATGCCTTTGATATTTCTCACTGGGACAAGGCCATTGAGTTTTATTTACTTTAATAATATAAATTCACTATTTTCACAAAAAAGGCAAAATATCTACATTGCAGAATATTTTATTTTTTATATTTTTATTATTTTTTCTTTTTATTTTTTATTGTTGTTCGAGTAGAGTTGTCTCCATTTTCCCCCTACTCCTCCCCTCCACCCATCCCCACCTCCCATCCTCAATCTTCACCCTCTTTGTCCATGAGTACTTTATACACATTCCTTGATGACTCCTACCCTTCTTTCCCATGCTATCCCCTCCCCACTCCCGTCTGGTTACTGTCAGTTTGTTCTTTATTTCAGTGTATCTGGTTCTATTTTGCTCATTTGTTTGTTTTGTTGATTAGGTTCCACTTATAAGTGAGATCATATGGTATTTGTCTTTCACCACCTGCCTTATTTCACGTAGCATAATGCTCTCCAGATCTAACCATGCTGTTGCAAAAGGTAGTAGCTCCTTCCTTCTTTCTGCTGTGTAGTATGCCATTGCATAAATGTACCACAGTTTTTTGGTCCCTCGTTTACCAATGGGTACCTAGGTTGCTTCCAGCACTTGGCTATTATAAACTGAGCTGCTATGAACATTGGGATGTATAGGTTCTTTTGGATTGGTGTTTCAGGATTCTTAGGATATATTCCCAGCAGTGGAATTGCTGGGTCAAAGGAAGTCCCATTTTTAGTTTTCTGAGGAAATTTCATGCTGTTTTCCAGAGTGGCTTTACTAGTCTGCATTCCCACCAACAGTGCACTAGGTTTCCCTTTTCTCCACAGCTTTGTCAGCTCTTGCTGTTCATTGCTTTATTAATGGTAGCCATTTTGACAGGTGCAAGGTGATATCTCATTGTGGTTTTAATTTGCCATCCCTCTGATGACTAGTGATGTTTAGCAGCTTTTTATATGTCTATGGGTCATCTGTATGTCCTCCTTGCAGAACTGCCTGTTCAGGTCTTTCACCCATTTTTTAATTGGATTGTTTGCCTTCCTGGTGTTGAGTCAGATGAGTTATTTATGTATTTTGTAGATTTAACCCTTGTCTGATGTATCATTGGCAAATATGTTCTCCCATACGGTGGGTTCCCTTTTTATTTTGGTGATGATTTCTTTAGCCGTGCAGAAGATTTTTAATTTGATGTAGTCCTATTTGTTTATTTTTTCTTTTATTTCCCTTGCCCTAGGAGATATATTGGCAAAAATATTGCTGTATGGGATATCTGAAATTGTACTGCCTATGTTTTCCTCTAGGACTTTTATGAAGTCATGACTTATATTTAAGTCTTTTACCCATTTTGAATTTATTCTGGTGTATGGTATAAATTGGTTGTCTATTTTGGGGGGCATGTACTAGTCCACTTCTCCCAATGCCATTTATTGAAGAGACTGTCTTTATTTTGTTGTATGCTCATGCCCCTTTTGTCAAATATTAATTGGCCATCAAGACATGAGTTTATTTCTGGGCCCTCAATTCCATTCCATTGATCTGTGTGTCTGTTCTTATGCCAGTACCAGACTGTTTTGACTACAGTGAACTTGTAGTATAGTTTGATATCAGGTATCATGATCCCTGCTATTTTTAAACTTCATATTTTTAATTATTAGAAAGTTTACTGTATAGCATTAGTTTGAATGCCAGATCATCAAATTTAAAATTCTCATGCACTACTAAGGAAAGTCATTAAAAAGATTAATGAACTGTTCATGGACATAAAATTAAGTCAACTCCCATTACTGAGCGTTTTCCATGTTAAAGGAGCTGTGGCTGGCACTATGAGGAATAAGAAGCCAATGACACATTTCCCATCGAGAAACAGCTTTCATTATAGTAGCTGAAGTAGAGATACAATTTGTTGTGTGGAAAGTGTTATGATAATGGTAACAACAGCAATGGAAAGTAAGAAATGTGTGAATCATCCTGACTCTGAGGGCAAGAAAAATATTCATAGAAGATGGAGCTCTTGAGTCACAGGCTCTCAGGAATATCACCGCTTATGTTGTGTATTTCCCATCTGGAGCTCGAAGACCTTCTTCAATGTCTCTTCTAGTCCCTGAGATCCTGTTTTATTATCCTCAGGGGAAGGAAACCCAGTCTCTTCATGCAGTTCAGTCTGCCTTCCAATACTTCTGGTGATTAGAAAGGGCTTCTTTGGGATACGTTCCTGTTGGAGTCTTTATCGCTTTGCCTGTTGGCTGTAGTGCTATCCTCTGGGGCCACGCACTGAGTGTGCTGCCCACTTCCTATGAGGGGATTGCACATGTTTACAATTTGTTTAGAGCCTTCTCTTCTCCAGGTTAAGTGTTGCCAGTATCGTCTATAGCCTATCACGTGGCATGGTTTAAAAAACACTGATTATCCTGGTTCTCTTCCAATTGAACAATTCATTTTGTTTCTGTCTCTCTTAAATGTGGTTTCCAAATCTAAAACAGTACTCCTAATGTGGCCTGATTGGTGAAATAATAGTGTAAGTATTCCCTTCCCTGCTCTTGACACTGCCTTTATTAATAAACCCCAAGACCAGTTTCTGTATTTGCTTAACATTCTTGATTCACTCAACACAAGCTTATCATCAAATGAACCCTCCACCACTCCTTAATTTTTCAACGAAGGCTAGTAATTCATGATGGCGAGAAATAGGAGTTAGGAGGAAGACATCACAGGATGAGGGGAACCATTCATATATTTGTAGAAATGCCTAGTAGAATGAAAAAACATGCATGTTTGAGAAAGGCTGAGTAACCCAGAGTAAATAAAAAGTATGCAGAGGGGACAGGGCTAAAAAGGTGGGTCGTGGAAGACTCTTGAATTACATTATTGAATTAGTGTGTTTCAAGATTACTTTGATAGAAGATTAAAGACTGAATTGGAAGGTAAAAGACCTTAGGGAGCAGGAAGTTACTTAATAATAATAAAAATAATAATCATAATATTTAGCACTTAATTGAGTACCTAGGCATATATGTTGCCTTTGATGTCACAAAAATCCTGTGAAGTACTATTATTTTTATTTTATGGATGATGAAATTGAGACTTAATTAAGTGGATTTGCCAAAGTAATCCAGCAATTTGGTGGTGGAGTTTGAATCAAATCCAGGTCTTCTGACTTTGTACTTTGCCACACTATGGTGATAACTGGAGTATTGTGAGACAGAGGCCAATGAGAAAATATTCTGGAAATACAACCAATATCACTTTGCAAGTCAGAAAATGAGGGGCAAGGAGGAATCCAGCACAAATGATCTTTCCAGCCTGGGAGAAGGCACTACCAAGAGGATAGTCTGTTGGTCTGGGACAGGCTCAAGTGAACTATTCAGCACCAGAATAGTTCTTTTTGGGGAAATGAAACTGTTGATTTTAGCCAGGAGTATAGAGTTACCCAGACAGTCTGAGATATGATAGATAGATAGATAGATAGATAGATAGATAGATAGATAGATAGATAGATAGATGTCTTTGCTGACCATTTTCACTGGCCCAGAGTTGGCAGTAAGAGTCAGCCATGTACTCAAATACTATTATTGCTGGCAGTATTTTATCAAATGATTCAACTTGAAAATACCCTCATTCACTGTATATAAAAAAATACTCTCTCTACTCAGTGCATAAATTCCACCCTCTGACAAGTGGCAATGAGAACTATGCTGTTTAATCATCATCTATCAGAATAGAAACGCTCTTATATTTATGAGACTTAGTAAGGTTGTTAAAATATAAATTTAGACCATATTATACTACTAATCTATATTTCTTTGGACTTGCACAGGGATCTGAAAAGAAGTACGTAAGTACAGCTTGATGAAATAAAAAAATTGATGGAAATTTGTTATTAGTCTTTAAGTACGGAAAGGTGTTAACATCAGGGAAACACAAAATTTAGCCAAGGTAAAAGTAGATAAGTTATATTACAGGAATGTAGAAGGAGAAAATTAAGTCAGAGAAAAGTCACACTGGTTGCTGGGGAAAATACTCTTGCCTCTGAGATTTATTTTTAAAGCAGTAATCTTTTGTAAAGTAATAATAAGAAAAAATACAAAGATATAAGACTGTTCTTCAATTCATTTGCTCAATATTAGCACAAGCTCCTGAAAGTTATTTAAAGAAAAATTCTCAATCATCAGTAGGGTCATAACAAATGACATAAAATATGATTATGACTTTTTACATGAGTCCACATAAAATAAAATCATAGCTTATCATTTTAGAGACAAAATATTACCTGGCTGGTGTAGCTCAGTGGATTGAGCGCGGGCCTTCAAACCAAATGGTCGCAGATTTGATTCCCTGTCAGGGCACATGCCTGGGGTGCGGGCCAGGTCCCCAGTAGGGGGCGCCTGAGAGGCAACCACACATTGATGCTTCTCTCCCTCTCTTTCTCCTTCTCTTTCCCTCTAAATAAACAAACAAACAAACAAACAAATAAAATTTTAAAAAGCATCTGGATTCTTATTACTGAGTATTAATTAAATACAATTACATAAAACAATAAAATGTTTAAAATTTTTAAAAATATATTAACTGATGCTCTACAATCTAAAGAAATCTCTCATTTACAGTTTTCTTGAAAAGAGAAATTTTCATTTACCTGAAAATAAGAGAGATATTTTTATACTTATATGGTAAATACATATATACATGCACATGTATGCATACGTGAGTATGTGATATATGCAAATATATGTATAAATGCATATACATACATACTTGTATAATTTGTGATTATGACTCAGCCAAATATTTAAAAGTTAAAGTACAGATGTCCATTATTTATTTATTTAATATATTTCATTGATTATGCTATTACAGTTGTCCCATTTTTTTTCTCCCCTTTATTCACCTCTGCCCTGAATCAAATCCAGGTCTTCTGACTTTGTACTTTGCCATATTATAGTGATAAGTGCATTGTCCCATCTTAGTTTATGCCCTTCGGTCATACATATAAATCCTTTGACTTCTCCATTACCTATACTATTCTTAACCTCCCTTGTCTATTTTGTACCTACCATTTATGCTTCTTATTTCCTGTATCTTTCCCCCCTTCTCCCCCTCCTCCTCCCCACCGATAATGCTCCATATGATTGTTATTTCTGTGAATCTGTTCCTGTTCTAGTTGTTTGCTTAGTTTGTTTTGTTATTTAGGTTCAGTTGTTGATAGTTGTGAGGTTTTTGTCATTTTATTATTCATATTTTTTATCTTTTTCTTAGATAAGTCCCTTTAACATTTCATATAATAAGGGTTTGGTGATGAAGAACTCCTTTAACTTGACCTTATCTGGGAAGCACTTTATCTGCCCTTCCATTCTAAATGATAGCTTGGCTGGATAGAGTAATCTTGGGTGTAAGTCTTTGCCTTTCATGACTTCAAATACTTCTTTCCAGCCCCTTCTTGCCTGTAAGGTTTCTTTTGAAAAATCAGCTGCTTGTTTTAGGGGAACTCCTTTGTAGGTAATTGTCTCCTTTTTCTTGCTGCTTTTAAGATTCTCTCCTTATCTTTAATCTTGGGTAATGTAATTATGATGTGCCTTGGTGTGTGCTTCTTTGGATCCAACTTTTTTGGGACTCTTTGAGTTTCCCGGACTTCCTGGAAGTCTATTTCCTTTGCCAGATTATGGAATTTCTCCTTCATTATTTTTTCAAATAAGTTTTCAACTTTTTGCTCTTCTTCTTCTTCTGGAACCCCTGTGATTTTGATGTTGGAATGTTTAAAGTTGTCCTAGAGGTTCCTAAGCCACTCATTTTTGTGAAGTCTTGTTTCTTTATTCTGTTCTGCTTGAATGTTTATTTCTTCTTTCTGCTCCAAACCATTGATTTGAGTCCCAGTTTCCTTCCCTTCACTATTGGTTCCCTGTACATTTTTCTTTATTTCACTTTTCATAGCCTTCACTTCTTCCTCTATTTTGTGACCATACTCAACCATTTCTGTAAGCATCCTGATTACCAGTGTTTTAAACTCTGCATCTGATAGGTTGCCTATCTCTTCCTCCCTTAAGTGTACTTTTTGGAGCTTTGATGTGTTCTTTCATTTGGCTATATATATTTTTTTTTGTCTCAGTGCACCTCTTATATACTAAGGGGTGGAGCCTTAGGTATTCACCAGGGTGGGGCAACCCACCTGGCTGCATTGTGATGCTGTATGTGGGGGAGGGGTCTGAGAGGGAACATGCTGCTTGCTCCTCCCTGGGCCAGATTCAATCACTTCCTCAGCTATCCAAAACCAAATTGGGCCCTTCTGGTGCTGATTCCCAGGTGGATGGGTTTGTGTATGTTCCAGGATGCTCTGGGTCTCTCCAATGAATTCTCTTGTGAGGCTGGGAGTTTCTCCTGCTGCCACAACCCCCACAGGATTTTTCAGTCAGAGGCTTTGAGGCTTTATTTCCCCACACTGGGACCCTGGGTTGCCCAGTCTTTCTTGCTCTCCAGTTTTTCCTCCCAATTTATCCACATGCAAATGTGGGACTGCCTGCTCCTCCAGCTGCCACCTCACCCACTCTGGTCCTCCAGCCATTGCCTTGCTGCAAGTCCTCTTGACCCAAGCTGCCTATCTCTGCCCCTCCTACTAGTCTAGATGAATGTTTCTTCTTTAACTCCTTGGTTTTCGGACTTCCATACAGTTTGATTTTTGTTTTTAAATTTGTTGTTGTCCTTCTTTTTGTTGTATGAAGATACAAAGCATGTCTACCTACACCTCTATTATGGCCGGAAGAGAGATCCATTATTTCTTATAATTCCTAAAGAGTACTTTTATCTGCAAATTTTGAGGGCAGTCATTATTCAACTAGTTATTGTTCTCAGGCCCTTTGTATAGGCAACATTTGTAGTAGTTAAAAGTACAGGTTTTGAACTTTGAGAGACTGGAGGAGAATCTTACCACTTACTAGTTTTTGTGGCTGGAGACAAAGCATTTTACATTTCTGAGCCTGTTTTTCCATCAGCCAAATGGGGATTAAATAAGATAATATATGCAAAGCAGTTAGCAAAATGTTTTAGAGATAGTGAATTTTAAATAAGTAGGAGCCATGTTTTTGCTTTTTGGCTTCTACTTACTCCCACCAGAAGAATGTAAGTTGAATGAGGAAAGGGATATTTTTCATTTTATTCATCACTTTATCTCTAGGTCCTGGAGAGTACATGGCACATATTATGCATGCAGTAAATATCTGTGTAATAAATCAATGCATGGACAATTTGAGGAATAATTCAGCCTCTACGTTATTCAGGATTGCCTGGAAAACAAGTTACTCCTTTTGCTTTCTATAATGACAAATAGTGTTTTTTTATTTTGTTTGTTAGTTTATTTTGTTCATTAGATTCCACAAATAAGTAAAATCATATGGTATTTGTCTTTCTCTGACTGGCTTAGTTCACTTAGCATAATTCTCTCCAGGTCTACCCATGCTGTCACAAAGGGTAAAATTTTCTTCTTTTTTATGGCTGAGTAGTATTCCATTGTGTAAATGTCCCATAGCTATTTTATCTACTCATCTACTGATGGCCACTGGGACTGCTTCCAAATCGTGGCTACTGTAAATAATGCTGCAATGAACACAGGCATGCATATATTCTTTCAAATTAGTATTTTGGGATTCTTCAGATATATTTCCAGCAATGGAATCACTGGGTCATAAGGCAGTTTCATTTTTAATGTTTTGAGGTAACTCCATACTGATTCCCACAGTGGCTGCACCAGTCTGCACTCCCTTTAATAGTGCACAGGTGTTTGTTTTCCTCCACATCCTTGCCAGTATTTGTTGTTTGTTGATTTATTGATGATAATCGTTCTGACCAGTATAAGGTGATATCTCATTGTGGCTTTAACTTGCATCTCTCTGATGATTTGTGACGCTGAGCCTCTTTTCATGTATCTATTGGCCATGTGTATCTTTTATTTAAAGAAGTGTCTATTCAGGTCCTTTGCCCAACTTTTAATAATTGTTTGGAGCATGTTTTTGATGTTCAGTTGTATAAGTTATTCATAAATTTTGAATATTAACCTCTTATTCAATGTATCATTGAATATGTTCTCCCATTCAGTTGGTTGTCTTTTCATTTTGTTGATGGTTTCTTTGCTGTACAAAACTCTTTAGTTTGCTGTAGTCCCATTTGTTTATTTTTCTTTTGTTTTCCTTTCCTGAGGAGATATCAGAAAAAAATATTACTATGAGAAATGTCCAAGACTTTACAAAGTTTTCTCCTAAGATTTTATGGTTTCTAGTCTAATATTTAATTCTTTAATCCCTTTTGAGTTTATATGTATGTATAGTGTAAGAAGGTGGTTGAGTTTTTTTTTTTTGCATGTATGTGTCCAGTTTTTCCAACACCATTTATTGACTAGACTATCTTCACCCCATTGAATAGTCTTGCCTCCTTTGTCAGATATTAATATAAGGCAAATAGTATTTTAATATTCATGTAAATTTTAAAGTCTGATTTGGTGAATAGAGGCTCAAAGAAATAGAAGTTTAAAGCAACAATTAACATTTTAAATATTTCTAATAAGGTATAATTTTGGGTCTGGTAGTTTTATGTAAATATCAGTTTATATTCAAAGAGATAGTTAAAGGAATGGAAAAACAAAACCCTATCTCCTTAAGGAAAGTTTATGTCCTTCCCTTTGAATCTGTGTTTTGCATTTTTGTTTCTTTTCCCATTTGCTTGTTAATATTTTCCCATGCCACAAAGCTTCAAAGCCAACAGTTATAAATCATCTGCAGCCAAAATATAAGGAACTGACCAAAGGCCAGATAGCAGCTGACATCACCACATACTGATGGGTGCCCCTTCAGAATGAGTTAGCCTTACTGGTCTGCATTTTGTGAATCCTCTGAACAAACCTCTTCTCTGATTTCAATGCCATAAACAAAACATGACTAAACATGAATGTCATTGTCAGGTAGTCAGCCTTCTATAAAAGGTAATGCTTGCCCTGACCAGTGTGACTTAATTAGTTGGGCATTGTCTCATAAAGCAAAAGGTTACCCGTTTGATTCCCATTCGGGGCATATGCCTGATTTGGGGGCCCAGTCCTGGTTGGGGTGCATGTGAGAGGCAACTAATCAATGTTTCTCTCCCTCTCTTTCTCTCTCCTTTTGCCTGTCTCTAAGAATTAATTAATAAATTTTTTAAAAGGTAATGCTTTCTGCTTGTGTGGGATAAGATCAAAAGTTTAGTAAAAACTCTAAAAATTTAGAACTTAAAAATTACAAAAGTAAGAAATGCAAAATACTAATTCAAAAGGATATATCCACTCCTATATTTACTGCAGTGTTATTTACAATAGTCAAGATATGGCAGCAACCACAGTGCACATCATTAAATAACTGGATAAAAAAACAGTGGTACATACATAACAATGGAATATTATTCAACCATAAAAGAGAGTGAAACCTTGCCATTTCAGACAGCATGGATGGAGCTAGAGGTTATTATGCTCAGTGAAATAACTCAGTCAGAGAAAGACAAATACCCCCATGATTTCACTTATATGTGGAACCTAAAGAACAAAATAAGTGAACAAACAAAACAGAGACAGATTCATAGATACAAAGAACAGACTGATGGTTGCAAGAGAGGAAGGGGGTTGGGAGGCTCAGTGAAAAAGGTGAAGGGATTGAGAAGTACATATTAGTAATCACAAAATAGTCACAGGAATGTAAAGTACATCATAGGGAATACAGTCATACTATTGTAATAACTATGTATGGTGCCAGGTGGGTATTAAAATATCGGGGATCACTTTATAGAGTATTTGATTGTCTAGCCACTGAGTTGTATACCTGAAACTGAAAGAAAATAATATTAAATATAAACTGTAATTGAAAATAAAACATAAAAAGGAAAAATTACAATAAATGCTTAATAACATCATTTTTATAAGTTTTGTGCTATACTTTTAGAGCTTTGTATTTTGTCCTAAACTTTTTTAACAATTTCCTGAGATATATTTTACATATTGTAAACTTCACCCATTTCAAGTATATAATTTACTAAAGTTTAGTACTTTTATCCAGTCTTGTAACAATTACCATAAATCATTTTTGAACATTTTCAATGCCCCCAATATGATCCTTCACACCCATTTACAATTAATTCCCATTTCTGCCCTAGCCCCAGACAATTACTAATCTATTTTATGTCTATAAATTTGTCTTTTGTGGATTAACTTGTGTATTTTGGATATTCATTAATTCATGAAAAACTACCAGTAGTTAAAGGACATATTCAGAATTCTTCATTATAGAGTCAGACTGTTTTATTTCTTCTTTCTTGTTTAACCAAAGTAAATGTGGCTGTTCCATCTTTCACAAAACTAACTTTGAAATGACATTTGACTCTAATGACAGTGAGCATCTCCATGTGGGCAGATTAGGATCCTGTAATTTCATGCCCAGCTGCACTGATGACTTTCAGCCTTATTTAAGCAGCACCAACCGTAAGCAGCAGTAAACCCTGCAAGGCTCGGCCATGGCTGATTGCTTAAATCTTGTACCTCTGTAACTTTTATGACTGCCATTTAACTCAGTGTTTCCAATAAGACATAAGTTCATTGGAGCAGAAAAAAATTATTTATTGGTATTTTCATATATTAAATTCCAGCACATATTTTACCCCCAAATTAAGATCCATCACTGTATTCCTTAAGCGACAATGAATTAAGTCCCTTCCTTATACACATTGTCCTTTTGTATGAATTTGAGGTGGTCTACTAGCGAATATATTTTCATTTTCCACTTTTGTCAAGGGCATTTTACACATAAACATAAAAAACAGGTATATTTATTTAGGCTTTCAGTAAACATAATCACGAAATTTTTTGCTTGACAAAGTTGAATATTTTTGCTTTGGGATCCCTGTGGAAACAGCATAACAAGCATTGCAGTGTTCAGTCCAATGGACAGGAATTGTGTTGGCATGCACTTGAGGGATGACTGGAGTTATTTCCCCATGGTCACTGCCTTCATGGAGCTCACAGTCTATCTAGAAAAATAGCCCTTGTTAAAATGGTGCTTCACTGTAGTGTTGGAACTGCCTCAACAGTGTATGCTGCAGTGCAGGCGAGACCAAGCCAAGGGAAATATTTCCAGTCTGGAGCTGCATGTGATTAAGTCCTGAAGAATGAGTGGCAGCAAGCTGGGCAAATACCAATAGCAGGACAGTGGTTCTCGATATCATCTTAGAGCTTTCTTTGGAAATTTTCCTAGTTATCAAAGGTCATGTTTAAATGGCCCTCTACAAAGAAAATAGCTGAACTTTGCTCAAACTAAAAGACACTCGGAAATGACACCTGGTTCTAGAGTTCTACTACTTACCTAATGAATATTTCTGTTGGTGTGTTAAATAGATAATAGTTCTTATAACTTAATATTTCCAATACAGGTATACATGCATAACTTGTCTTATTTATAAAATGATCCCATTGAAATATTTAGAAATTTAAAATCCCAGAAGAAAAACGCACACAAAAAAAATCAAAGGGAAGGCTTTCTCAAAATTTTAGGGTAAACAAACAAAAAATCCTTAAAAAAATTATCATTTCCCACTCATTTTCTAGACCTCTATAAACTTCTGGCTAGAGTGAGATCTCCTCCATTGTAATGCTCAGTCTATTTTTCCTTTTTTTCTTTTTTCATATAGTTGGTTAGTTAATCACTTACCAATCTGTGTAAACTGTAAGATCCTTGATGGCAGGAACTGGGCTTGCTTCCTATTTGTACTTCTTACGGTGTCTAGCATGGTGCTGACTTCTAGTACACACAGAAATGTTAGTGGCCAAATGTGGGATGTTGCAAGAAAACAACAAGGAGAATAATGTAGTAAATATGAGGTGGAAGATTAAGTAAAGTGAATTGGGGAAGGGGTTGTTGCCTGGCACATATATGATGCTCAGTAGATGTTGATAGAATGAGTGTACAGGTGAATAAGGATTTGCCTTGAATAAAATTTGGAGGTGGATAAAACAATTTGGAGCATTGAGAAACAAATGGCACACTCACTATAAGATGTGGCATGAAGTTGAGGGACACTATAATCCCCAGTAAGGGTTTTCTGAACAATCCCTCTGCAATACAGTCAACACGTGGTTCTTAGGTAATTCACAGAACCAAGACAGGTGTGAAATGGAATAAGAGAGTGTGACTGAAGCGAGATACAGAGCACGAATTAAGTGATATTGAAATAATGACCTTTGATTTATTTTTTCATTTTATTTTTGTTGTTTACACTGTTACAGTTGGCACCTGTTTTAATTCCCTTTCCTCACCTCCACCTAGCCTCATCCTCTCTGCTTCCCAAGCCAATTGCCATATTATTGTCCTTGTCCATGGTTTGTGCATAAATGTTCTTTGGTTAGTCACTTCACCATCTCACACACCCTCCTTCCCAGCAGCTGTCAGTCTGTTTTACGTATCTAAGCTTCTGTTACTATTTTGCTCATTAGTTATTGTGTTCATTAGATTCCGCATGTAAGTGAGATCTTGTGATTTTTTTTTTCACTGACTGGCTGAATACACTTAGCATAATTTTCCCCAGTTCCATCCATGTTGTTGCAAAGGGTAGGAGTTCCTTCTTTCTTTCTGCCCCATAGTCTTCCATTGTGTAAATGTACCACATCTTTGTTATCCACTCATCTACTGATGGGCACTTAGACAGTTTCCAAACCTTGGCTATTGTAAATAGTGCTGCTATAAACATAGGTGCGAATATATTTTTGGTGTTTTGGGATCCTTGAGGTATAGTCCAAGCAGTGGAATCACAGGGCTAAAAAGGAGTTTATTTTTAAAATTTTAAGGATACTCCATATTGTTTTCCACAGTGGCTGCACCAGACTGCATTCCCACCAACAGTGCACTACGTTTCCCTTTTCTCCACACTCTCTCCAACACTTTTTGTTTGTTGACTTATTGATGGTAGCCATTCTGACAGGGGTAAGGTGATATCTCATTGAGGTTTTAATTTGTATTTCTCTGATGATTGATGATGTTGATTTCTTTTATATGTCTATGAGGCCTTTGTATGTCCTCTTTGGAGAAGTGTCTATTCAGGTTTTTTGCCCATTTCTTGATTGTATTGTTTGTCTTTCTGGCATTGAGTCGTATTACTTCTCTGTAAACCCTTGTCAGTTGTATCATTAGTGAAACTGTGATTAAATTAGGGCATCAGGGAATCCTGAATGAGTTCATGAGTCTCCCCTATCTGAATAGAGCTAGAATAAGTGTGAGTTTATATATTTTTCTTGCTCTATCTTTCATTCAGTAGTCATATATGAGGGGAAAACAAACAAAAAAAAAAACAATTATCTTCTGGAGGGCAGGCCCTTTGTAGTACAAGCTTCCCCCACTAGGTGAGTGCTCTAGGAACCCATCTGTATCAGTGTACCAGCTGGCATTGTTGTGAGAAGCTATGTTTGGCTTCAGTGAATTTTTTTGAGGACTCTTTCAATGCATTTGCTCATTTCATGATGGGTAATTTATGAGCACACCCACCCACACCATGAGTGTTCAGCAGTTTCTGATCAAAACTGCATGACCCCTCTGCCCCACTCTCCCTATTCACCTGATTTCAACCCCAGTGACTTTTTTGTCTGATTCCCTGGATAAAAAAAGTCCTCAAAGGGAAACATTTTGCTGATGTGGAAAATGTGAAACAAAAAATGGCAGAAGCATTAAAAGGCATCAAAATCAACAGTTTCAAAAACGCTTTTGAGCAGTGGGAAAAAAATGTCTTGATAGGTGTATTGGATCAAATGGAGAGTACTTTGAAGGTCACTGAAGTTTAAAGATGTAACACTACATACGCCATTTTTAATAAACATATTCCAGGTTTTAGGGGGTTCCCTCTTGTGTGTATGTTGTGTGAATGTGTATGTTCCTTTTTCCTCTTGTGAAAGCAATGCTTTCAAAGGAAGAGGATGTCAATAAATACAGAAATGAATGAATAAACAGATAATTTCAGTGAGTAATAAGTGCAAGTGCTATGGAGTTAATAAATTACCGTAAGAGGCTGTTTATTGTCTGAGATAAGAGTGCAGTGCCTTTATCTGGAAGACCAGGAAAGGCCTCTCTGGGGAAGTAACCTTTTACTTAAGAATGAGAGGAAGCTGACCATAAGAAGACCTAGGGCAAAGCAAGCAGTCAATGCAGATGTCCTTAGAGGGAAATGAGTGAGAATATCTGAGGGTCAGGAAGAAGGCCAACGTCTGAGTCTTGGGGAGTGATGGACAGAGTGATGAGCAATGAGCACTGAAATGTAGACAGTGACAGCAGGAGCTTATAGCCCTGGAAGTGACCATGAATTTTATTCTAACTATAATTGGAACTCTTTGGAGTCAATATGATCTGACTTTATGATTTTAAAAACTCTTATAAGCCATCCAGAGAAATGTGTATAACAGGACAGGAGGAAAACCAGTTGGGAGGCTGTTGTAATAGTCTACCAAGCAAACATGTTTTCTCCATTAGACTGGTAGCACTGGTGAGGTGAGATATGTTTTTGTGGTAGAAGCAAAAGAGCTTAATAAATTGGTTGCAGTGTATTATGGTGTGATAATTGGAACTGAAGAATCAATAAAAATTTTGAACTGAACAACTAGATCAGCAGTGCTGCTGTTTACCAAAAGGCAGACTGAGAGAGAATGGATAAAAATGAACAACTGAGGGGACTTATGTCCTTTCTCCAGGTTACATTATAAATGCTTGAAAATAATAATCCTTGATTT
>PVKM010016238.1:0-27021 GCA_004027735.1 Carollia perspicillata
TACTTGGCTTCAGTTTGCTAACAATACCATCGATAAGTATATCCTTGTTCTATTTCTAACCTAATACTGATGGATGTAAGCTATAAAAAAATAATAAAACTAGGAACTCTGTGTTTCCAGATTTATTTTTTTGTTGTTCCTGCCTCGGTCAGGACCAACTTTACCAAGGTGCAAACTGAACAGGGTGCTACCACACCTAGATACCACTTAAAGCAACATCATTGGTTTATCTTCCAGAAAATATAGAACCAAGAAGTAAGCTTCTATACCAGAAAAAGATGCTATTTATGATTTACTGATTATAAGAAAAATTTAAATTAAATTCCATTCTTACAAGACTATCTTACTGGAAATAATATGTTCTTTTCAGATGACATTATAAGTACACAATTTTATAGTGACAACATCCTTTTGGAAAAGAAAATAGGATAACAACAATATCCTTTGATAAATAAAACAGAGCTTAATAAGTTCCTTCATCTGAATCAATAAAGCCGTAAGCATAAAATGCAGAATTTATTTAATGCAGCTTTTTTTCTCATAGCTTCTCTTCTCATAATATCATACTGCTTTATATAGCACTAGGACAAGATATAACATGTTGATTTGTAATATGGTTGAAAACAAAGGGTATTTATGCATTCCACAACCCACAAGAACCAAGCATGCAGTAAGCAGACTGGCCAACTTCTAAGGAAAGGAAAGAAGTCTGTGACTTCTGATACTCTTAACTGCATTTAATATTTTGTGCTAGGGAATACACAGGCCAAACAAAATAAGGTAGCTTATCTTTATCAGCCTAAGGAGGCTTTGGACACTTACTATTTTTCTTTTTTCTTTTTTAATTTACTGGGTAACTTGAGATTCCTTTAAAGGAAAGGAAACAAAAAAAAGTCTGGCCAAATCATCTTAGACTGTAGTTTTGTGTGTGTGTGTTTTTTTCCCGCCATGTCACTCACGGTTAAAAAGACCGCCAGCCGGGGAGCAGTCCTCCCAGTTCTGTGCAAGCTCTGGCGACACCCCCCACCACCCGCACCGCTCACCGGTTCAGCGGGGGCTGAAAGGCAGTATGTAGAATGTAGTTATTTTTTAAAATGGAAGATATAAAATTTTTCCTTGCAGCTTGCTTATTATGCTAAAGACTATCATGACTTAGAATTTCTAAGCGTACATTTCCAAAAAGGAATTTAACGTCATTAAACACATAACTTAGTAAGATAGTTTTCCAAACCTCGTCACTGAACTACAGCCATCAACAAACAATGGAGTGAGTTAGTCATCCTAGTTATTTCTACAATTTCAAATATACTTAGTCCCCTAAGGTATGTATATCAAAAACACACTTAACAGGACGACTAAATCACAAAGTGAAAACAAAAAGATGAAAACCACACAAATAAAAAGACATAATATGCTAACAAAGAAAGCACTGCTGAATATACTCTAAACTAACCAGCTACAGAAACAGTCTCTAGGGTTACCAAACCTTATTAAAAATACATTTATATAAATAATTTTACTTTTTACAGGCAGATGTCATCAAAATGTATGAAGCTAAAGCATGCCATTATTGTAAGAATCTGTTTCAGGAAACACAATGGACATTGTAGTCAGGCTGTAAATTTATCTTGCTTTTGATGCTAAATAGATATTGACCCTGTACAAGTTTTTTGACTTCTTAATTACAAAATGGGAATAACACCTACCACTTACTCTGCCTTCCATAGAGTGGGTACTCCATTAACTGGTTTCCCTTTTACTTTGCGTCAATCAAAAATTCCATGTTGATTTAACAAAGGAAGTGTATGCTAGGATGAGGCCAAAGGGGACATTTTAAGTCAGTTTCAAATGACCTAGTAGTCTTAAGAGAGAAAAAAACAGGTGTACTCCTCCCCAGTCAATCCCCACTCTACACACACTTCTGACTCACGCAGAAAGTGCCCACTCATAGTGGAAGCTTAGACACAACGCACAACCGAATGAGAACTGCAATCAAAGCAAAGGGCAAGTAGCTCTAAGTCAAGTAATAGGGATTCATCTCTCTTGTTCAGTTAATAATATATTCTAATATTTAATTGCTATGTGTACATTTTAAAGTAAGAAATATATGATTGAATAAAAATGCAATCTGGCTAGTGTTTTTTTAATTCTATAAGCCACAGGTGGCAAACACAAAGCCCATGGGCTGAATCGGCCCTCTGCCGTGTTTTTATCTGTCCCAGCGCCTTGTTTCTACCCAGTGGCAGTACCAAGCTCCTTGCCCCTAGTTAAGGAGTAGTTACATTTATACAGTCCTAACATTACAATCAGCCCTTTCAAGGCAACCACGAGGCTGATGTGGCCCCCAGTGAAAATGAATTTGACACCCCCGCTATAAGCTAAAAGATCAATTTACAGGAGCTTTGCCTACAAAGACTAGTTTTTTGCCATTGAAATGAGCCTCTGGTCCCCCTACACCAACTTCACTAATTTAAGTCTAAAATCTCTTTCAAATCAAGTGTTTCTTCCCTAACACAACTTAAAATGCCCTTTTAGTGATTCATCTGACAGATGTGTTACCACTATAATGCCTTGTGCATGTACACTTCAGCCAAAGCATTCCGCCAGTTCAGTCTGTTGGGCTGAATTGATAGCTCGTGCCTGTTTACGCTCATATAACCAAGCAAATGAACACTGGATGTCTTTTCAATCTCTTTCAGTTTTTTTTTTTTTCTCAGATAATCATCGCCTTACCCAACCCTTTGCCTGTTTCTGAATATAAAATCAGAGCTAGGAAGAATTTTAGATCATGTAGTCCAAATCCTTCACTTACAGGCATGTATATGCCCAGAGAAATTAAAGCCTGTGCCCATTATTCTTCGAGGTCACTGAGTTAGATACAAACATATGGCATTTTGAACCCCCAGCATCATTATTTCTGGCCCCTTCCATCATGAGGGAACACAGTTGAAGAAGAAAGACGGGAACATTACAATGCCGGAGTGCAAGGCAGGCAGACCCGGCAGAGGACGCACTACCAGAACAGGGACTTGGGCAGGCACCTGCTCAAGGTGTCGGTTCATCCAGCATTGCAGTATAAAGATCTGCATTCGCTATGATGACCTCAAGGCACTAACGCCCATTACTGCTTTAAATATAATAATATTTTTTTAAATCAAATAATTTGACCACAGTTGTAATAATTGCAATACCTTTCTGGTTTAACAACTTATATACACTACCTACACTGAATAACAACAATACAATTGAAATTTTTTTTAATTACACAGAAGAATTTCTAGGGCACTTACAAATCTATCTCAAAATTAAAAACCTTAAAGAAAAAAGTTTATATAATTAATAAGTACCAACATGTGAAAATTTTATGGGGGATGGAACAAATTGAACCAAAGAACAATAGCCTTATTCATAATAGCCAATTTCCTTTAATTTTCTACTATTTCTACATACCTCCTTTTCTAAACCCCAGCAAAGATTATGTTTTTAATCCCCCTCCATGGACAAAACTACCAAGGCTCAAAGAAGTATATAGCAGGGAACTAGAACCTCTGTTTTATGCATCAGACTACCTCCTAGGAGGTTTATGAAGTGTATGGCCATCTTGGCAGTCAGCATTGTACATAAATTTCACTAACAACCAATCCTTGTCCAAAATATTCTCAGTGAAAAAACTGATTTCTATTAGTCCTAAAAAGAGTTAGAAAAAAATAAGCTTATTCAAAAGCACATAAAAATATCTCCTTTAACTGGGCAGATAATGCTTAACTATATCTCTAGCTTATGATGTGAAATATCAAACTCCTGCTCAGGATATTAATGCCCTCAAATAATAATGTCCATGAAATAATGACGAACTTTGAAATCACATGTAGGAAAATGATTAAATTTTTATTTGTTAAAAGTCCATAATATTTAACAGGCTGAAGGGCACATCGTTAGAAGGGTTGTATCCCAAAAAACTGTTTCAGATCTCATTATTCTCTACAAGGAAGGAGGTTCCTAAATATGCCAGCTTTAATATTAGTAGTTAATAACTTTCATGTCATTATATCTGACTTTTCAATATTCCAGGCAGCAGACCAACAAAACAAAACCCTGCCAGAACCACTTAAAAGCAAAATTTTCCTGCTAGTTCTTTCGGCAATACTTTGTGAAACACCCAAGAAGAAAGCTGTATTACAAACTTAGACAATGTTGGCACCGAACACCATGTAAAATTTTCCTTTTTAAGAGAGAGGCATATCTTCTAAAAATGTATCATTTTTAGGTAAAATCAAGGTAAACAGTATAATTTAGTTAGTGATGGTAAAAAACAATCAGAATTGCTGGTACAACACGTAAGAGGACACAATATGGACACAACTCCCCAGTTGAATTAGATGACGTACCAGTCTGAGAGCAGAGGCACGGTAAGTGATACTTGATAGGGGTCACAGGAATTAGACTTTATACAGTTGTGTCACTGGGGAAGGTGCAGACGGGAAGAGCTAGCTGAAGGATCAGAGAAGACATCATTGACTAGTCAAGCTTGCTAGACGAGTACATCCAGCCATTAAAGGGAGACCTTGAGGGGAAAGACATGGAGAAACAGATATATCCACGTAGCTGCTGCCTCAATGGGTCCTGGGCCAAGTATCCAGTAATGAACCATAGCTAGTGATAGTCAATAGTTCTAGCATTCAGGAGGACAATGAGATGGCAAGGAAAAGCTGGAACTTTGTGTCTGGTGGTCACTCCATCTGACAGTAAAAAGACATTAAGAGAAAATGGTTTCTGCTTTATTTCAGCCTTCTAAATTTCATTCCCATAGACTTCTGGTCAAGATGGCAGCATAAGTAAATACAGCTCACCTCCTGGCACAACCACATTAAGATTACAATTAAATTATGAAACAACCTTCACTCAGAACCATCAGAAATTGGGTTGACTTGAAGTCTGACAACTACAGAATTAAAGAAACCACATCCATCCAGACTGGTAGGAAGGGCAGAGATGTGGAATGGACTGGTCCCACATTCACGTGTGATGGATAAAAATGTGCAAGGGATATCTTGGGAGCGAAGAGTCCCAGCCCCACAACAGGCTCCCCAGCCCAGGGTTCCATTTCCAGGAAGAAGAGTCCCCACAACTTCTGGCTGCAAAAACCAGAAGAAACTTCTGGAATCCCAAGCAGTTCCTCTTAAAGAACCCAAATATGGACTTACTCAGACTCACACCCTCTGAGCTCCAGCATGAAAAGCACAGTGGCATACAGGAAGGAACTGAAGTGTCTGGCATCAAGGCAATAGCTGAAGAACAGTTTTCTCCAAGACAGAAAGGCAGGCAGAGACCATTGTTCCTTTTCTGAAGCCTCCCCCTATAGAGCCACAGAGCTGGCAGGCAGGTACGTAATCTGAGATGTCATCAACATGGCTGACACTGTTTGCCCCACCCTGGAGATTCCCTGAGGCTTCATCCCACCCAATTTACAGCAGCTAACAATGAGTTTTCCGCATCAATGGCTGGTCTGGATTCACGATTCACAACTTCCTAATTCCTATCAAATAAGCAACAGCTGGCCTCAATGAGTTCCCATCCCTCCTATCTCTTGCTAAATGGCCCCAGGCCAGACAAGATCAGTAGCCAGTTTAAATTCACAGCTTGGCTTGGTTTGAGGGTCTCCAAGTCCAGCATGAGTAGCAGTTATTTCAGATTGCTTTATAGTTTAGGCAAGGTGGCCCTGGGCAAAACTCAGGTGGGGACTGACCTTGGTCTCCACCACCCAGAAAACTCTAGGGCCTGCAAACCAAGTAAACAGTAACAGACCACTTTGGAGCACCACCACCCTGCACAGCTGATCCTTCAAAAAAGAGAGTGGGAGGTGCTGGGTGGAGAGGGACAGAGAGGGGAAAAAATCAGGACAGCTGTAATAGCATAATCAATAAAATATAATTTAAAAATAAATAAATAAATTTCATTCATATGGCTCTTTTGGTAAATTTAATCAAGAGAAATAGTTTCCAATTTAACCAAACTGGCACAGCAATTTCCACCATAGCTAAATAGCACATATACACAAGAAAAATTTTTCATTAATTCATCTGCTTAACACAACACAGTATGTAAAAAGGTATCAATAAAGTTATATAAATGTAAAAACCCATATTCCTTCATTATAAGGTATAATATATCCTCAAAATATCTCACTATACTTTTTTCATCATTATGCAATTTTTCTAAAGTAAAAGAGTTGAAGTTCCTAGATCTGCCTGGAAAACAGATTTTGTTTCAGCCTTGAACTGCTGAAGTTACCACCAACATGCTAATGCATAATTGCATCAATCAACATAAAAGGACAAAGTGAAGGTGAAATCAAAATTTATTTTGTGAGCTGATTCTGGATGAACCCATATCTCACTTAGCATTCAAGTGAAATAAAAAGTTTTTATTTTGAACCTTATTTCTTCCCTCTAAATAATGTTATCTCTTCGCTAGTCCACAATAGTTCAAGTGATCAGGGAGTTGTGTGGTGACCTGTATAGCTCTGTCACCCTTGGCGGGGATGAGTTAGAAGGACTACCTGGGTACTAGTGTCTGTCAGCACTTGCCACACACAAAGCCTAGAATTTGAAGGCCACTTATTTATAAATGTTCAGCGTCCATCTCTGTAACTTCTCGAACTTCCCCATCCCCCCTGCCTTCTCCTGACTATCCTTGAGAAGACGTCAATACCTTCTTGGAGATACAGAGTTAAAAAAATCAAGAAGAGACTCACACTATGTCTCTCGGTTCGTTTCTGTTTATTTTTTAAAAGCAGCTTTTCTTGCCAAATTCTGTAACAGAGAGATCAGGGTTTTTAGAACATAAAACAAAAAGCACTTGACAACTCCAAGAGGCCCCGCTGCTCCTGACAGAATAAGTGTTTCCATTGTAGGCCTCTTCCCACACATTCCTTTCCCCACCTTTAACTTTCTCACCAGAAAAGCGCAAACATAGAAGAGATTTCCAGTAATCTACCAGACTGAATGAGGGTTTTCCAAGATCTTGTCTTTCCAATTCAGTAACATGAACTCAGGACAAACCACAAGAAGAAAGTAGTAACGCTATTATTGTTGATGTCCTCTCTCCAGTCTGATTCTGTGTCTTCTGTTTGCCTCATCATTCATTTTCTGCTGTTCGTACAGACACTCACAACTGAAATGCACCCATATTGCATTTTTAAAAATTGTCTACACAGGTAAAGACATGTTCATCTATTTTTAAAACATAATTCTTAGAGAACAAGTGTGAACTAGGGTAAGAATATGAAAAAATAGGTAGTATTGTTCTCTAAGGTTTCTACAGTAAGTCCAATGTTCTACTCTATAGTACTAAGGAAAACATGCATAGCTGTCTATAAGAGCATTCCACATTTTATACATAAAAAGCCTTCATAGTTTTTTTTTAATTCTCACAACAACACATATTATACATCCACTAGATTTAAGGTACTACGAGAGACAGTGAAAACAGAAGGAAGAATAAGGGAGAAATATGATTAGAGTCAGTAACACCAAAGAGTGCATAATCACCCCAAACAGCTAAATCAGTATCACACCAGTTAGGATGGCTATTACCACATCAGTATCACACCAGTTAGGATGGCTATTACCAAAACAGGTAGGTAGATAGATATAAAGTGTTGGCAAAATGTGGAGAAATTGGAAATTAAAACCCTTCCATACTATTGGTGGGATTGTGAAATGGTGTAGCCTCTATAGAAAACAATAAGGAAGTTACTTTAAAAAAATTAAAAATAGAAGGGGAAAAAAGGTACTCTTCTAACCCTATCCCCCTTAAAAAGTCTCCAAGCTTAGACAATTTTCCTGGGAAGTTCTGTCCAAATTTAAAGAATAAATACTATATTTCTTATAAGAATTGTTACACAAATTTTTAAAACAGAAAAATGACCCACTGATTCTTTAAGATTAATATAGTCTTGCTAAGAAAACCAAATAAGGAAGCACAAGAAAAAAATAGAGGACAATTTTACTATAAACAAAGGGAAAATCCCAAATAAAATATTAGGTAGCTAAATCAAATATCATTAAAAAATACATCTAGTAGTGTTCTTCGCAGAATCAAAGATGGTTCAGCATCAGTAAATCTGTTATGTTAATTCACCACATTATTAGACTAAACATAAAAATCACACAATGACCTTATTACTTATATAAAATAAGATTTCAAAAAGCATAATACTTATTTGTGATTTTTCAAAAGAGACCTCTCTGGAAAATAAAGATTAATTTAAGTTGTTAAAAGCTCTCTTTGCTATTATCTTTACTATTCTACTGCATGATACCAGAGGTCCTTGCCAAAAGCAACAATAAAAGAAAAAAATAAACATTCAAAACCAGAGAGATGACTCAGTATTACCATTCAGTAAGATCATTTATGTAAAATAGAATTCAAGTATGAATTTAAAAACAGAGTTCAATGTATCCTGTTATAAGCTCAGTCCTCCAAAAGGGAGTTCAAGGGAACATAACATATAGTAACAAATACAAATTGGAAAACATAATACAAAAGAGTTTACAACAGCTCATATACATAATCTAAGAAATTACTAATAAATAA
The DNA here is from genome assembly GCA_004027735.1 of Carollia perspicillata. Classification (NCBI taxonomy): domain Eukaryota; kingdom Metazoa; phylum Chordata; class Mammalia; order Chiroptera; family Phyllostomidae; genus Carollia; species Carollia perspicillata. The sequence continues at coordinate 8,599 of PVKM010016238.1, forward strand.
TATGTGATATATAACAAAGCAAAAATCCTTCAAAGAATGAAAGATCTGAATAATTGAGCCATACTATATTCATAAATTAGACAATTTACTATGTTTTATTTAATTTTTATTGTATTTTTTCATACCATTTATCTCTCTATGCCCCCCTCCCCCAGCAATCCCCACACTGTTGTCTGTGTCCTGAGTCCTTTTTCTCTTTGCTCAGTTCCTCTCCCCGCAACTGCCTCTCTCCCAGAGCTGTCAGCCTGCTCTCTATCTATGAGTCTGTCCCCATCTTACTGGTTAGTTCAGTTTGTTCATTAGATTCCATATATGAATCTAATATATGATTGAAATCATGTGGTATTTTCCTTCCTCTGACTGGCTTATTTCACTTAGCATAATGTTCACCAGGTCCATCCACAGTGTCACAAAGGGTCAAATTTTCTTCTTTTTTACGGCCTAGTAGAATTCCATTGTGTAAATGTCCCATAGTTGTTGTTTTATCCACTCATCTACTGGTGGACACTTGGGCTGCTTCCATATACTGGTGATTGTAAATAATGCTCCAATGAACATAGGGGTGCTTATGTTCTTTCAAATCAGTGTTTTGGGTTCCTTTGGATATATTCCCAAAAATAGGATTACTGGCTCAAAAGGCAGGTCCATTTTTAATTTTTTGAGGTATCTCCAGACTGCTTTCCATAGTGTCTGCACTAGTCCGCATTCCCACCAACAGTGCAAAAGTGTTCCCCTTTCTCCACAACCTTGCCAGTACTTATTTGTTATTGACGAAAGCCATTCTGACAGGTGTGAGATGATATCTCAACATAGTTTTAATTTGTATTTCATTGATGATTAGTGACATTGGGCATCTATTCATATCTCTATTGGCCATCTGCATGTCCTCTTTGAACAAGTGTCTATTCAGGTCCTTCGACCATTTTTTAAATTGGGTTGGTTGTTTTTTGGTGTTGAGTTTGGTAAGTTCTTTATAAATTATCAATATTAATCCCTTATCAGAGGTAATGGCAAATATGTTCTCCCATTTTGGGGGTTGTCTTTTTATTTTCTTGATGATTTCCTTTGCTGTGGAAAAACTTTTTGGTTTGATGAACTACCAGAAAGGGAAATTTGGAAAATAATCCCATTCACAATTGCTACAAAAAGAATAAAATACCTAGGAATAAACCTAATCAAGGATATAAATGACCCATACTCAAAAAATTATAAGACACTGAAGAAAGAAATAGAAGATACAAATAACTGGAAGCACGTACCATGTTCATTGATAAGAAGAATTAACATCACTAAAATGAACATACAACCCAAAGCAATCTATAGATTCAACACAATTCCTATCAAGATCTCAATGCCATATTTTACAGAACTAGAACAAATATTTCAAAAATTTATATGGAATCATAAAATGCCCAACATAATAACAATACTGAAAAAAAAGAACAAAGTTGGAGGAACCACACCACCTAATATCAAACTATACTATAAAGCCATAGTAATCAAAACAGCCTGATACTGGCATGAAAACAGACACATAGATCAATGGAACAGAATAGAGAACCCAGAAATAAACCCACACCTTTATAGTCTAGTAATTCCTCTGTTGAATTAATATTCTGATGAACTAAATATTAGTTTGATGAACTAACAGAATGATCTTTTCATTCTTGTCTATTCTGGAGAATATCAGGTACCATTAGGAATATTAGGAATATTAGGTATCTCCAGAATGTTAGTCTGAAGATACCTCAGAAAATTAAAAATGGACCTGCCTTTCGAGCCAGCAATCCTATTTTTGGGAATCTATCCAAAGGAACCCAAAACACTGATTTGAAGGAACATAAGCACCCCTATGTTCATTGGAGCATTATTTACAATAACCAGAAATAAGCCCACAACTTTATAGTCTATTAATTCCTCTGTTGAATTAATATTCTGATGAACTAAATATTAGTTTGATGAACTAACAGAATGATCTTTTCATTCTTGTCCAGTCCTCAATTCTCCATTTGTTAAAAGATGATTTGTGCTCTCCTCCTATCCCTTCCTATGTGTCCTTTTAAAAATCCCATGTAACATGAGATTTCTTCTGAGACTTTCTTCTGAGGCTTTTCCTAATCACTTTTGAATCCAGTGGGGCCTAACTAAACACTCATCAAAGTCCCCTCCTTTGGGAAACTACACTCTGTAAAATGACAATAAAACCTCTGAAAATTGTAATGCTTATGGTTGTAAAGAAAAGACACTCTTCATAATATTCCTACTTCATGACAGGTTTCTCGTCAACTCAGCACTTAAAGCTCAACGTGTTAGCCCTCATTACAAGATATGAGTTCCATTGATTCTAATGCACGTGGGTAGGGGCAGAATATTACCAAAAAAGTTCCTGTTGTACTCATTTAATATTATGATTATGATATTGTTGTACCAGAAGACCAAAGTAACAGGAATCTTTAATAATGGGTTTGTTTTGATTGTGGTTCTTAAGGGTGTTTTTCTCCTTTCAAGTTAAATGGGCACTTAAAGAAAAAGCTCTTATAATGGAGATGGAGAAGCTGTAATATTTAACTATTAAATATTTCCACAGCAAATTCTAAGATATCAAACCAAAAGGTACATAATTAACAACCTAAGAACTCTTTCATTGGTTGAGTCCTGCTGTATCTTTCATACAAACTTAATTAACAACTTGTGTTCTAAAAATTGCTTTCTGGGAAGAACCTAAAAACTTAAGTGTTAGAAATTATGCAGGTCTCTAAACAATAAAGTTCAGAATACCATCTGTGACCACCACAACAATTTTCTCAAGAAATGGATTTATGTAATTTGAAAAGCTTGTTTCTATAAAAAATTCTTTTTTCCCTAAAACTGCATAGAAGAATTACATATTTGAATATTTAATATGTATTAATTCTCTGGACCAATTTCTGGGGTTGCCCTCATGTTCCTAGAGACTATAATTTTCGCTATTGAATTTGATAGTATTTAATTTAGCAATATTTTCTTTTAGCAAGCTCATAATGTGTCATTAAAACTTTTTAGATGATTTTAAGCAACAAATGAAAACCAATAAACAAATACCTACTTATACAAAAAAGCCCAAAAAGCATTAAAAATAAGTCAACCCAGACATAAACATTAATAACATTTCAGTAATAAATTATGCAATTAAGTTTTCTATATATATTTAGACCTATAAGGATATAAGATATATTATATATATTTATTAATATAACTTTGTATCATTATGTTATATCATTAATATAACATTCTCTCATAAGCATTTGCATTCCCAGGAATTCTACAAAAACACAAACTTTAAATGACCCTTTAAAAATTTTATCAATGAATATCACTAATTGATCTCTAGAAACATAGGCTGCATAAACTTTCACTCTTACAGAAATGCTGCCATTAACAACTTTATACACAAATCTTTGTGCCCAGACTTCTAATAGTTGTTCAGATGATTTTCTTAAAGGCTCTAGGAAGAATTTATAAATATACACGTGCGAATATATATTATCCCCATACAGAGCTTTTTATATAACTGACATTAGTGTTACCATACAAGTATGTATATACTTATACATACACATTTGTATGTATGCATAAAATTCATTGATTTTATAATATTAAGAACCTCATGTAAGCTACGAACCCTTCCAGATGCTAGAGATAAGAAATGTCCCTGCACCCATGGAACTGACATACTAGCAGTGGGGAGAGACGGACACCAGCCAGAGACATGGGTTTGTCAAAAAGTGATATCGAACAAGGAAAACTAAAGCAGAACAAATAAACACAAGATAGAGGATGCTATTTCATGTAAGATTAGAAAGGCAGGCTTCCCGGAGAAGGTGACATGTGCACAAGGACCCAAGTGAAGAACGGAGACAACCAGCTTGATTATCTGCAGAAAGCGGCCCAGGCAGAGGGAAGAACAAGAACATATTTATTTATACACACGCACATCTTGTATGTTTTTCCACTGAACAAACATGTACTTGATACTAACAATTTTTCAGGCAGGTTGCTAAGAACAAGACAGAGACTGTCTTGCCTCCCAGGACCCCAAGCCTAGCAGGGGAGTCACATATTTTAAAAATGACTTCCTAAATAATTAATTATAATGTTGATGGTGGGCAGAAAAACAGGGCACTGGGAAAACATGTATTATGCTGTCCTAACCTAGTCTGGAGACGGGGGAGGGGAGCAGGGAAGTGATCATTTACCCAGTATTAAGGGATATGTAGCAAGATAAGGAAGCAGTCAGTTCCAGAAAAGGAGAAACTTGTATTTGAGAACCAGTGCCTCAGTGCATCAGGGCTTAGTTCTCCTGCAAAAGCCACTGAAAAATGTGATGCTTTACTGTGAAGACTGTGAGATTATAGTCAAATTTTTATCTAAAATATAGCTATCATATATTTATTCTTCCTAATACAAATGTTTATAGAGGAATAAACAAATTCTTTCATTAAGTTCAGGCGAGATGGGAAATGTAGTCTAGCTCATAACTCAGCAAGATTTAGGCTATAAAAGAGGATATTTGAATTTAAAAAAGATATTTATAGTAGCATAACAATTATAGGATTAATGACAAAATACAGACAAATTCCTATACTTCAAATTCATTATTTTAAGAATACAATATAAACCACAGCTGACTACTCATATCATTAAAACAAATTCTAGTTTACATACTCTCACTTTTAAACAGTAACTCATAGGCAAGATTGTCATAATTTAATATATGTATGTGATTAACTACCTTCTAGCCAAAATATGTAGTATTTTTCTGTTATGTTAAATGTCAGTATTCATAGTACCATTCTCTCACATTTACTGTTGTCTAACATCAAGCGAGCACTGGGTTAGTCTTTAAGTTATATTTCATTAACAAGTTTCTGACAAGCCTAACGACTGATATTCAATAACTGTTTAACCAATAAACTTGCAAAGTAATGGCAGTAAAATTTACATAGGTATAAAATGTTTCCAAAAGATGAAAAACAAAACAAGGATAATCCAGGATAATTAAAACATGAATAAATTATTTGATGTTTTGAAAGAACTTACCTTTAAAGTTTTAATTAGCAACATGTCTACACAGCTGTGCAGAGAATCCGCCACATCAGTCCTGAGAAAGCTTGAACTTAGAAACACCTGTCGGGTAGGGGGGCCCTCGGCCAGCGTCTGGGAAACTGGCCCTGGGAGTGCTCCCAGTGAACGGTTAACCAACCGGTAAGTGTGGCTCTCTGAGCTGAGGCCGTTTGCATAAACAGTATGATTTATGTTAAATACCTGCTCTCCTTCTGGGAATCTGGTACCTTTTAATGTGGCAGGTGGGATATCTACGTGACCTACCCTACTAACCCCCTTGGACACCAAGTCTCTAATGGGCTTCCCTGGGGAGACACACTGCATGTTGCTGCATTTTTGACAGTCGGGGGAAGGAGGTCTTTGTGTTACCCTTCAGGAAAGGGGGAGAGCATGAGGAAACCAGCATGTGGATTCCTCCATACTCTGTCTGTGTCCCTTTCCCGTAGAAGCGGCTGTGCATCCTCACTACTTCACTGTAATCAATTTAAGTCATGTGTACAACTATATACTGAGTTGCATGAGTTCTTCTACAAAATCTCCAAAATTTTTTTCAAAATATACTGCAGCTTTTTTAAAAAGCCAGAATTTTTGCCCTGACCATGTGGCTCTGCTGGTTGGGTGTTGTCCCACAAAAGCAAAAGGACACTGGTTCAATTCTCCATCAGGGCACATGCCTGGATTGCAGGCCAAACCAGTTTGCAGTCTGGGGTGTGGGAGAGGCAGCCAGTCAATGTTTTTCTTGCACATCGAAGTTTCCCTCCCACTCTTTGCCCACCCTTATCCCGCTCTATAAAAATAAGTAAGTAAAATCTTTTTTTAAAAAAAGCCAGAATTCCTACCTGCTGATACGCTGCATAGATCACATCATACAGAAAAGCCTGTGGCATCTCACTTGCTCTGTGTCGGGCGCGTTCCAGTGAGTGGTCTAAGCAACCGTCAGGGGATGGACTGACGACAGTGGACACGAGAGGTCTAATGGCTCCTGCTGCCTAAACGACAAGCAAAAAGACAAGTAACATTTATTTTACCTAGAAAATATGTTGAAGTAAAACTCTAAACTCTGTCTCTTATTTCTGAAAGCAGACCTTACTCATACTTTCAATAAACTACCTCAAGAAAATATTTGAATAACTGTTAATTTGGTTCATAAATCAAGCCATGTCACTTCAAAAAACCAGTCTCATAATATTATAGTTCCATATGCTAAGAGGCAGAAAATTTTCTTCATTATAGGATCGAAATCCTTTTTATATAGGCCATTGAAGTCAAGTATCAAAAGGGGATGCAAAGATATAATTGAGTATTCCCTGAAGATGGGAGAAAGAAAAACACTATAATGAAAGAACTGAAATGGGTTATACATAAATTACTAATTAGTATGCCTTCAAAAGATTGGGTTTACACATTAGATAATTAAGGAAACAGACATATTCCCTAAGATCCCCAAAATGAGACTCAACAACAACCCATGTTAACAATGAATTTATGTTCTTGCTCTAATTTCTGTGAAAAACAATTCCCTGCAAACATAGCATCAGTGGAATGCCAACTCAGGCAAGCAAGACATTAATATCCATTGCTCTGATAAAAGTTGTCTCATTAATAGATGCATCTAACCTTTTAAAAAACACACCTTTATATCTGATCATTTTTACCTTTATCTGTAATACAGTCTCATTGTAAGATCTCAGAGGTCATTACTGAACATCTGCCTTGGAAAAGTAGCCTTAAAATACAGTTCCCATGGTGGGCAGTTAAACCAAATCTCCTCATATGTCACCCAAAATATCCTATTTTCTGGATAATGGCTACATGGAGATTGCAGCACATGAAGCTAATACACAAATACAACAAATGTGGTCTTAAGACCAACATGTGAGCAAGAGAGTCCATAATTTAGTTTACAAAAGCCAAGAGACTGGCTAAAAATCAAAGTTAATGTATGAGTCATGTAGATAATTTACAAACTGTGTCGCTATTTCCAATGACTCAAGTAAAAATTTGGACCGTAGGCATAAAACGAAAATGAGGAGACCACCGGTGGTGACGGGGAGGAACTATGTCCAAGTAGGTGAAAGGTAGGTAAGGGAGATGACGGACTAGCCCAGCTGGTCAAGCCTATCAGTAGGGGTTAGAAAACAAAACAGGAAAGAAACACATGCACATGTATGTATACACACACACTGCTTTTTAAGAATAAAATATCAAACTTCCATTGCAACAACTTATAGATAATGTTATGCCAGGCCACGAAGTAAAAATTTATTTAAAAGAGAACATGAGACATTCAACTTGTCAACATGAGTGGCTCCACAGATTCTCTCCCCAGCAAAACGACTAGAACTAGTGAAAAGTATTTTTAAAAAACAACCATTTAAAAGCCTTAGAAAACTGTCTTAAGGGTATTCAGCAAGTTAGGAAACATTTATTAAAGAAAATCGACTAAATCTTGGTGAGAACAGAGAGAGCCTGTGGCACTCGAGTCGTGATCTGTTTCCTCCCTCATTCCATACCCAGTCTAGTGTGCCTGAAGTTCCTTTTAGAACAGGCATGGCCAAAAAAGAGGGTCCTTGCCCCCTCGTTCCCAATAGGAGAAGCAGAGTGCTGACATGTCCCATCACACTCAGCTCCATGTCACTCACAGAGGCTAAATAACGCAAGAGGCTGGAAACACCCACCCACAGGGCGAGGACCTGTCCTGGAAATGGTAGGCAGAGATACTGGGGCCCAGCTGTTGCCCCAGATCACACATAGCGCAGGGGTTCTGTACCAGAAGAAGCAAAAAGAGAATATGTGAGTCTTCTAATGCCCCCGTCAGCACCTTGCCTATGAAGAAGGGTTAGTGCTCTGAAAGAAACAAGTCATCATGCCCACCCATCGGCTCCAAAGCAGTGGTGCGGTGGTTGTTTACAAGGCAAGACACAGGATCTAAGAAGAGGCATCAAATATGACGAAAGTATGGACAATGACAGGGAGTTGCCTCCCAAATATAGCGATCTGAGAAGTCTGTTATACGAAGCACGACTCCCAAGTTATCAAATACACTGTCTCCTTGGGAATTAGCATAATAAGCCCAGAATGGAAGTTTAACAGCTCAGCACCACAGTGATTACTTGCCTCTCAGACTAATCTGACTAATCTATCAAAGTATTTCCACATGTCAGTGCGTGGAAATGATCGTGGATATATAAAGCATACAATGTGGAATAATGAATCCCAACTCTACTTGTTCACTTTTTAAAGCAAAATTGAACAATACTTATCCATCCACACAGCAGATGCTAACAAGCATTCCTCCTCGGGCATCTGCATTCAAGTTAATTATGACAATGTGCAACAGAAATCCTCCAGCCTTGTAATTACAATTGCAGTTAGCTGAGTTGTCTCTATTGAAGGATTCAGTAAATATTTACAGAATAACATATTCCAAGCTAATCATTGGCAATTACAAGATTCTGAATATTTTGCCCTGACTGGTGTGTCTCAGTGGATTGAGCGCAGTCAGATGGAAAGGTTACGGTTCTCTTCCCCGTCAGGGCACAGGCCTGGGTTGCGAACCAGGTCCCTGGCTGGGGGCGCACAAGAGGCAACCACACACCGATGTTTCTCTCCCTCTCTCTCTCCCTCCCTTCGCCTCTTTCTAACAATGAATAAATAAAATCTTTTTAAAAATAGTTTTAATATTTGATAATAGAGTACTTCCAACCTTCTTTTTTGACGAGTTAAAAGAATCTATAATTTATTCAATATAGAAATATAGGTATTTCAGAAAAAGCTCTGTCCAAGTTACTATATTACTGCAAAATACCCCTAAAAGTGACCATGCGGCAAAAGAGAATGAGTCCTCATTTTACATACAGAGTGGGTTTACATAGAGAGTAGGTTTACAGCTCTTTGTATGGAAAATGACATACTAATTAATAAATAAGAATAAAAGAATAAACTCTGTTTCACGTACTCACCGTTGTAAACCCACTTTTGCCCCATCCTGCACTGAAATTTCATTCCTGCAAGTGAAACTAGTAACGTTTACCTTAAACCTAATATGATCAGGTATATTATTGTACACTTGGACATGTAAATTTCATTTTAATCCCTGGATATACCCATCTTGCCTGGATCCCCTTCTCCAACTTCATTTTAAGGTAATTCATGGAACGTATATACAGGGGTTGGTAATTTCAAGTAATGAAGTAAAACAAAAGCTTTTTCCACACAATATGTTCTCTAGCATCAGAGCCAGATGAAGTCTCACCTCATCCCACGGCAGTTAGGGAATAGCTCAGCACATTACCTGGGCATTTAAATCTTTGTCCAAGTAAGCCTAAAATTTCCCACTAAATCATAACCCACTGCTTACTCACAAATAAAACTGCTTCATTAGTGCCAGGATTTAAATCAACGCCAAAGTGTCTCTTCAAAAGATAATGACACCGGATCCAATGACCCAGAACGGCTCATTACCTGAACTCGACCCAGGACTAAACTCTGACCTTCAGTGTACTTGCTCATGATCAAAACCATCCAACAGGGATCAAGTACAAGTAATTATTAGCCATGGTCGCTTCTATCTAATGTCAGATTTCCAAAACCAGTCAAAATCTGCCAAGTGGTTTTCCATCTCTATTTTAGAACAAGCCCAGATTATACTGCATAAAGTTGTAAAACTGAGTAATAAGAAAGCATGTTCTTCCTGATGCACACATATTAAACTTAAAAGAATTGCCACAGTGCTATCAATCATCGATAAATATAGTCAGGCTGCAGAATCCACACAGATCACATAAAAATACTCCCACACACCACATGTCACAACTTCTGGTTATTATATAAATTTCAGTTCCTCTATCATCAAGAGTAAGGCTGAATAAACACTAAAAGGATTTCACTGCTGGTCTTATTGAGTTCATATAAAGTCTGTGGAACCCAAGAATGGTGCAGACACAATGAAAAGAGTGAAACTGTGTCCTTGTGATCCTTTCAAGATCCTGAATGCAGGCAACTCTCATGTCAGCCTTCATTTTGGACATCATCGTCTCTTGAGGTAATATACCTTCATCAATTTATTTTGTTTTGCTTTGTTTTGTTTTATCCAAGGTGTGATGTAAATTAAAATATCACAGTTACCATCCCAGCTGGTGTGGCTCTGTGGATTGAGCACCAGACTGTGAACCAAAGTTCAATTCCCAGTCAGGGCACAGGCCTGGGTTGCAGGCCACATCCCCAGTAGGGGGCGCTTGAGAGGCAACCACAGATTGATGTTTCTCTCTCTCTCCTTCTCCCTCCCTCCTCATCTCTAAAAATAAATACAAACTTTAAACAATATATCACAGTTATCTTTAATATGTCTACTACCTAAATATACTACCTAAAATATACTAGCTAGCATATATATTTTTAGGGGCTATTATACTGTGTACCTTGCGTAGAAAATGATTTATGTGAATGGGACCTTTTGGTAGAGCTTGAAATAGGGACTAAGAAAACAAGAAAATCAGTTCTGAGTCTATAGAATATAACTTAAGAGAATAAAAAAGAAGGAGTTCAAAGGAATCCTTGAAAAACAAATTGTGCTGTGGCTTTGACTAAGCAGTCATTACTCTTTCCTTGCCTCGGGATAGCATTTGATTCGAACCAATCTTTTCCAATTTATTGGCCAGTGCGTACAAAAGATGTCCTAATTCCTATCAATGTAAGACCTTCAACTACTAGTATAAGTCTCTATTAATTGCATTCATATTTTTATGATTAGAGCAGTATGAGAGTTAGCAGGAAGTAGTGCCTAGATTTTCTGAGGTTATCTGGTGACTATCCTAACAATTATAAGGAAATTTAGAATAAGCAAAAAAATATTACTGAGTGTCTCCAACAGAAAACTACGTGTTATTTAGAGCAGACCCTTCCAGATTAGCTCAATCTAGCATTTCATTACTTTTGGGCTCTTTTATAACTCTCGGAAATTATAGATAACTGATAGCAATGCAAAAATCATTCTTACCTATAAACATGCAAATAATTTCTGTCCCATGGAGGTCCAATGGACACCTTTCCTTCCTGGAAAAGCAGTTGTGCTTATTTGTGAATTCATTTCACCATTCCTTTATTTCACATAAATCTGTGCTTCTCAGCAGTTGTAACATGTCTTGTTCCCTCTTTAATGAGTTAAGTAAAGTCCTTAATACATGCTCCTTTTACATCTGTATGAAACGCATCATCTCCTTAACTTATTAAGTGAAACAAGGCCTCTTTTGCCTTGTAAGGCATATACCCGAAAGAAATACTTTATAGACAATCTCCTAGAACTAATCTCTTGCAAATATGATACTCAACAAGAAAATTCCAAATATGTATGAATTTTACAGTGAGCTTGAGTAGTATTTTCCCAAAGGTAACATAGGCAAAGAGCCATATTTTTATGTGTATTTAATATGTGTTTAAACTTCCAACGATCTGCCCAAATTATGTAGTCTTCCCTAGGAAGTTTTTCAAATTGTAAAATTTGACTCAAATTCCTAAGAGTTATAAATTCTTCGCTCCATTATTGCTACTCACCACTCTTGTAACTGACTACACTGTCTCCACCACAGCGCAGGGGCTGGAGAAGCGGAAAGCGAGCCGGAAGAAGCACAAGAACCATGAGAAAGTTTTGTGGTTACTAATGCTCCTGGACCAAGTTTTCACTACATCTAAATACCATTTGGAAGTCACGTTAATGAAATCAAAGTGTTTCATTTGATCTACGGAAGTCTCCCACAGCTCTAAATTTAAATAAATCCGTGTTGCAGGAAAAAGAGATGAAATTAGAGAACATTTCCTAATTACATGATCCAAATACATATAGTTAACTTAGGAGAAGCCATAGGCTGGCTTTCCCAGATGAGTATGTTATAACTTCCTGGCCTGCCACTGGATGTCTAAGAGGGCTTGGATCATTCCTTCCATTGTTCTCCGCTCCTTGGAGGAAACTCCACTACAGATATGTTATAATTCATCTAAAAATGATACCATTTTTAAGTATTTAGAACTTTACTAAAAGTTAACCTATAAATTTTCTATCCTAAAAACCTTACATATATCTTTAGAAGAAAGGAAAACAGGCCCAAAAAGGTTGTTGAAGGTTGAACACATTACACCACTAATAATTAGAAAAACTGAAAATTGGGACTAAGTCTGACAGACACCACAGATCATTTCTATCACACTATACCAAGTCTGAGCAATAATTTTTCACTAAGTCTAAAATTTAGACTGTGAACTTAAGTTTAATGTCTATTACTTTATTTATAGAATTTTACCTGATAATGTAAGAAAAACACATATTTTTTGCAAGCCTATGTTTATTTTGGTGAAATATAAGTAAACACAATTCTGTTATTTTTAAGTATATTTTGTTGGTTATGCTGTTACAGTTTTCTCAATTTTTCTCCCCTTTCTCCCCCCTTCACCCTGCACCCCTCAACCCTCCAGCATTCCCCCCACCTTAGTTCATGTCCATGGGTTGTATGCTTGCCTATTATGCTTCTTATTCCCTGTACCTTTTTCCCCACATTCTTCCCCTCTTGCTCCCCACTGAAAACCCTCCATGTGATCTCCATTTCTCGGTTATGTTCCTGTTCTAGTTGTTTGCTTAGTTTTTGTCTTTGTTTCTTAGGTTCAGTTGTTGATAGTTGTGAGTTTGTTGTCATTTTACTATTCATAGTTTTTGATCTTCTTCAATTCTGTTATCTTAAGATGATTCACTTTACAGAGTGCAAAAATCTTATGTGGCTGATCTGCTATAAAATAAACCACTTCTGAAAATTCAAAACACAAAATTTGGATGCAATGAGCCAGATTTTTGAGTGATTTCTTAGATATTTTCCATATTCTAATGACATTATTACTACATTCTTTTCCAGATAGTTCATATTACGTTGTGATGATAAATGACTCCTGCAGAGACAAGTCCCAGAACAGTCTCACAGTCCACAATACTATAAAGTTCCCAAAATAAATTACCCTACCATCTTTAGGACAACATAACATGCCCATTTTAAATAACTTGGAATTTAAATGTAATCCGAACAAAATTCAGCAAACAAACCTCTCTATAGTGTTTGCCTCTTTTATCTAGTCTCATTAAATGCAAATACTTACCCCGTGTTCCTTAGCAGCTGCGGCAACTTGACAGAGTACATCTTCCTCAACGAAAGGTCTCACAGCATCATGGATAATCACTACTTCTGGCCTTGAGAGCTTCGAGTCTGGCTGATCCTGGGCCAGTGCTTTCAGTCCGTTGAATATCGACCTGTGGCGGGTCACTCCGGCCTCCACTAGTGAGATGCGGTTATGATGGTACTGCCGAATAATGCCCTTCATCACTTCCATGTTCTCTCCAGTTACTGCCACGACAATGTCCTTTATCCAACATACTCTAAAAGGAAAGAATATATGCATTTCATACAGATTGATTCTTATACAACAACCAACGTTAAGCTAAACGCAAAAAAAATGAATACTAAGTACTAGTATATTTTCATAGAGAGATTAAAAACTGAAAGTTAATAACAATCAGTTTTATGAATTTTTATCAAGTCCAGAAAAAAGATTTAAAGAATAAAATGTCAGTGATTATCACACTATAGAGAGACACAGATAGTTAAAAAACAGTATTTCACAATACATCATGTGAAATTGTCTATATAGTGTGAAAAATAGATATGGTATACAGATTTATATAATAGGGATTTCTGACCTAAAAGTTAAATTTGAATAATTATAATGTTAATCAGTTGATAGAGAAAAATATGATAAGAATATGCTTTTAAATTGATTTTCTCTAAGTAATTTTTCCCATAGAATAAGAATACTTCAAAGCACTTTTAAATTCCAAAAGTTCTGTTCTCTTTCTTTTAGAAAGTTCATTGAATTGGCAACAAAGCTGATAGCTAACACAAACTTTAGTACATCAAGGTGAAATACTGTAGCTTAAATGGGAAACTATAATGATTAAATTTGTATAAATATGAATTGAGCTTAAAAATGGGAAAACTCATAATTTAATAAAATATAAAATTAAAAGAAGGAAATTCATCTGTTGAGTCAGTTATAAAATATAAAACAATTTCCTCCCTGTTGTAAAACATTTTCTTACAGAAAACTGGTCTAACATGCACTGAGTGATGACCGCAGGGAAGTTTGGCAGACCGCTTTTGAACACCAGTGTTCAGTGTTCCATAGGCCTACACCAGGGCAACTCCCTCTGAACCACGACATCAACTCTGAATGCAGGTGACTTCAAAATTTAATGGAATCCCTAGCCTATGAGACTCTATACGTTCATACTAGACAGGTAAAAGCCTTAAACATATTTTTGAAGAGTTGAAAGAGGGGTCTGAAAATTACAAAATACTGAAATTAACTCCTTTATTGAAAAATGAATAAAAAACATTGGGTTGCTTTACTCAATAATTATCAATCTTCTATTTTCCGTTATTGAACAAACCCTTCCCATTCTTCCCAAAACCCATAACCTGAAACCCATTCTTCCTGTGGCTACAAAAATACTACAGTGATGGACAAAACCAAGAGCTACTTGACAGGCACACTGTCTTTTCATTTCAAGTCCATTCCTTTAACAAATATTTATTGAACACCAAATAAATGATCGGCATTGAGCCTACAACAGAAATAGCCACTGCCTTCCCAGAGCTTACAGATGAAACAAATCAGAGCACCAATGTACAACTGCAGGCTGTGATCGCGTGCCATGAAGGAGAAGTCCAGGCTCCAGGCCTGTGTCCAAGTAGAACATTTGACCAGCAAAGAAAAGTCCAAGATGATGCTCCTTAAGGGAAGCAGAGTTTGCTCTACCATCCAAATGGCGAATGGCAGGAAAACGGTCAGCGGGGTGTGGAGGAAGGGACAGAGGGCTGGTGTAAGCAGAGGCCACAGCACGGTCCCGAGGGGCTGGGAAGAAATGGAGCAGAGTTCTGTGAGCAAGGGGGAGAAGAGCCCACAAAGAGGCTGCAGGCCCAGGAAAGCACCAGGCTTGGCTAGGCCATGAGGACCCCCCAGGCCACAGTAGAGATTTAAGTCTTTAATCCTGAAAGTAATAGGAAGCCATAGAAAAGCTTTATGCAGGAGAAGATATTTATGCTAAATCAATTAATGCATAATTGATTAATTGATTAATGCATAATTAATTAATTAATTATGAAACTCACTTCCACCAATGTTCTAGACACTGTTCTATACTATGATGGTAGCAGAATAATGTCCCTCCAAAAATCTGCATCTCCCAGTTCCCAAAACCTGTGAATATGTACCCTTACAGGTCAAAGTAACGTTTCAGATGTGATTAAGGATCTTGAGAAGGAGAGACCATTCTGGACTTTCTCATTGGGCCAGTATAATCAGGAGATTCCTTATGAGTGAAAGAGAGGGGCAGACGCGTCAAAGAAGGAGGTGTGACAGCAGAAGCAGCGGTCAGGATGCTGCAGGACCACGAGTGCAGGGTGACCTTCTAGAATCCAGGAAATGCTAAGTAAATACATTGTCCCTAGAGTGTCCAGAAGGAACATAGCACCGCCAGCATCTTTATTTTAGCCCCAGTGGGACGGATTGGGGTCTTCTTACCTCCAGGAGTGGAAGATAATACATTGCTGTTGCTTTATGCCACTTGGTTCACAGACATTTTTACAGAAGCAACAGGAAACTAATATAACAGCATAAATTTTACGCTGGCTGGAAAGTAAAACACAGATTGGGGAGACAGAGAAAGGATGCAGATAGACCGGGAAGGAGGCTACTGCTGAAGTCTAGTCAAGACAATGACGGTAGTGTGGCTACCAAGTGGAGCTTCTAGATGGGATTTAAGAGATGAATTAGAGGGAATCTGCATTAGTCAGTAAGATTGGCAAAATAACTCAATTATCCCACTATGTAAATAATAGCTAACTTCAAGTAAGCACCATACCTTAAGCATTAGTAATGTTCTAACTCTCATGGGATCCTCACAACACCATACTGTTATAAACTAGGAAACAAATCAGAAAGATATCTGATACAAAGATACATCTTACCTTCTTTTCCTACGTTACCATCTTAAGTCAAAACAATACTTGAAGAAAAATGTTTTTAGCATTTTTCATCAGGATAATACAACATTCCATCTTTTAGAATGTAGGCTGATATCAGGGATAATCTGTTTTGCCCATTGTTTACACCTAACCCCTAGTAAGTACTTGATTATTTGTTGAATGAATAAATGACTTTGGTCTGTCTCATCTACCAGGACCAATGTAACATCTTACTACACTGAATAGTTTCAAGGATTTTGAAAACACAGGAAGCTCTCTTCATTAACTTGGTGAACCATAAAAATCAAGAATGAAAACAGCCTTCTCTATGCAGTGTGGTTTTGTGGATTGTTTTGTTTTGAGATATTTGACTTTTTACTATAATTTCTAGATCCTAAGGCTCCTAGAGGGCCAGGATTAATTGTGTTATGTGAACAATTTGGGGAAATTTTGATCATGTATAAACAATGCCATAATTCACAGCATACCAAAGAATAAATATGTAGTAATCTGTGCAGGCAGTAAAAGGGATGCTAGAATAAAGGTAAGTGTGGGTTGCTCCTTGTTTTTAACCCATCCATCCTCCACTCCTTTCACTGCAAATTTAACAATTGATACAACAAAGAACATACATGTGCAACTCAAAGGCACAAACAAAAGCGTGGCAATGGCCAAGGGCAGGGGCCAGGGTAGGGGAGAGGCTGGGTGGAGGCAGACAAAGGAGAGGAAAATGAAGACATCTCTAACAATAAAGTTCAAGAAAAAAAAACTTATGCTGAATTGACATGGTTTAGAGTTTACACTGTACTTAACGAAGTCCTTAGCATATGATAGTGACAGTTCCTCAGTGTCCCCAAAACACAGGGTTTCCCAAGATTCTGTCTCCATTGGCACAGCTCTCCTGTAATGTATCACACCAGCCTTTAATCTGGTCTCCTTCTCATCTTATCCCAACACAATCCATTCTCACCAGTGCTAGATGATTTCCTCAAGTGCAAACCGGAGGCCATTTCCCGCTGGCTCTTGGTGAGGGCCCTTCAAGACTTGACTCAGCCGACTTCTCCCTGCACTACGTGGTCTCGCCATGCCCCTTGTACTCTACTGACCACATTCTCTCCCACACCCTTGTCTTTGCTTGTGCTGCTTTCTTGGCCTCTCAACACCATGCCCTGACCCTCTCACTCCCACATCCCCATCCACTCCAGGCTGAGTCCTACTCCCTTCAGATTTCAGGTCAGATACCACCTACTCCGAGAAGCTTTCCCTGTCATTCTGGGTGAAGCATCACTTTGATAGGACTCTTATCACTAGGGAGTCTTATCGAGCATCATGCTGTCTTCTGTTTCATTTTCTATCTCCCTCAGTAGGCTGCTAACTCATAAAAAGCAAAGACTGTTCCCCAGGGCTTGGTATCTACTAAACTTTCAGTAATGTTAATAGGAGAAACAGCAACTCAGCTGTACAGATTGTTTGCTAGGTGCCATGTACTACTGAGAGCGTTTGCCTGCAATATCCTGTAATATCTCAATACTCGTATCAGCTCCATGAGAGGAGTTACTACTGTCATCTCCATTTTACAGTGGACACAGAGGCAGTAATCTATGACCACATAATTAATTAATGAAGGCACCTGGGTAAACCCCAGTTTGACTGTGGAGCTCACTTTGTTGGCCTCCATAAATGCACTAAACCATCTCTCAGAAAGAGGTCACAAAATTCAAGAGAGAGAGACTATGTCTAGATCACTGTGTCTCCAGCACTTCATTTACATTATTAGTGTTGAATCATATAATGTGCTACATTTGTGATGAACAAATGGTCAAATTTCTTATAATTCAAGCAAAAGCAGGCATTCCTTTATTTGTGTGTTCATTTAGTCACTCAACAAACGTCAAGCATCGAGAATTTGCCAGGCAGTATGCTAGACACTGGTGATATAATAGTGAACAAAGACAGGCAGAATTCCTGACCTTGCAGACCATATGTCAATAAACAGCTGTTAAATGAATCAATGAACAGAGAAGAGAAAGCTTAAACAATCACAAAGGAATGAAAACTGCTCTTGGGTTTATTTATAGAAAAGAATTTTAAAGTAATCAGATATATTTCAGTTGTTTATTAATACAACCATCACGCTAAGCTTTTTTTAAGATAGAGCAATTATAAAAACATGTTCTACTAAATCAGGGGGCAGGACTGTTCTACAAAGCAAGAATTTAACTTGTACCCTAAGTTATTCATCTCTGTTGCTTTTCATAGC
>PVKM010016239.1:0-27011 GCA_004027735.1 Carollia perspicillata
AGTATCTGAGATTTAGGTGCATTTCCTCTACGATCGAGCTGTGGCACTTTGGGTAAGTGAGAAACATCCTCTGTGTCTCAGTTTCTTCAGAATGTCTATTATCCTTTATTTCTCCCTAAAATAGTCTGACTCTATGTGATTTGAAAAAATTATAGGCTTTTTTCACTGGCCTAATTTTCATTTTCTTTGGGATGTGCATTTATAACTGTCAGTATGAGATGTTCAAAAAAGAAAATAAAATGAGGCAACGACCTGGAGATCATACTTAACTGCACATCATAATCTTAACTTATGTTTTAATGCCACTTAAAAATCTGGAGAGCTCAGTGAAGTAGGCTCTGACTGTGAGCACAGTTTTATGAATGAGCACACGGGAGACCCTGTCGTACAACCTGTCTCGGGCCTCAGAGCTGGTGAGGCTGAGGCGGGCTTAGAACCCAACCTCCCGAGTTCACTGCCTCCAAGCCTCGTGCTGGAGGCTTGGCAGCTGGACATGAACTGTGGCGAGGACGTCAGCCCCACGTTGGGGCAATGTGAGAAGCCATACAGTAAGGCATGGTCCCACTGTCAAAGTCAGAAGTACACCCGCAGAACTACATGTGGAGATGTGTAGACTTTGGAGATTACAGTGAAGAAAATCCCCAAATATTTTAAGTTGAGACAGCGTCTCAATTCTGTAAAGGAGGTTTCCGCCACTCTTCCCTCTCGTGATCCACATGTGGGTAACAGGACAGGGACCGGGCTGTGTTGTTGACAGGCCAGAGTAGGGAGCCCAGTCTCTGCTGTGTTAGTTACAAAGGTTGTGCCTCTTCTGTTTTTCCTGTGTGGTCTGACCTGTTGATCACTCACTACCTAATTTATAAAATAGGAATAATAATGTATTTGCTTACCTCAAAAGGCTAACATTATATATATATGTGTGTGTATATATATGTATAAATATTTACAAAATATTTTTTAAGCTTTGAAAAACTAGGCAAATGTAAGATGTTCAGTCATTTGGTATTATTATATTCAGTCATTTGGTAATCTGCCATACTTCAATGCAAATCTATTTATTTTTCTCTCCTTATTTATCATAAAGCTATTTTTGTCATGATGCATTAATTAGAAATTCATGTATTTAGTACTCAGAAGAGTTCATTTGTGTTTTTAATGTTGTTTTTTAATTTCCACATTATAATTCTGTCGGGATTTTGACAGCTCAGATAATTAGCCAGAGAATGAATATAGTGATTATAAGGATTAGAAATCCATGATGGAGTATAGAAAACATAATTAACTTTACTATTTAAAGATATTCCCCTCTACTTCTCTGAAAGATTAAATAAGTATAAATAATCCTTCTGACACATCTTTCATATGACTCAACCCACGGGAATTAAATTTACTCTCATTTATCCACAGACATTAACTTTTTTCAATGAGCAATAGTAAATTAATGATTCATTGCTTAGAAACACATCTCTAAAATGATCTGCACATTTACATTGGCACAAAAGAAAAATTTAGGAAGGAAACAAGACTGAAATATATATTTTGTGTAAAATGAAGGTGTTTTCCTTTCTTTTCAATAGTAATTAAAAGATAATTCTGTTTCTGATCAATGAAGGGGAAAGCCAAACCTAACATTTTTTGCTATAATGAATCGTTCTTAACTTGAGTTAATTCGTAAGTATCAGCTTTAATGTTGTTTTAAATCCATAAATCACCTCTGAAAGAGTGGAAAAATATTCAAGATTGCTAAAACAAAGTATAAGGCTTGAATCCAGACACCAATTTAAATACGTTGGCTTGAATTTCACACTTTGGTCCAGAGGAACAATTTCTCAAAAATGACAATAAATTTTGATCAAGGTTTGTGGTACGGCCAACGAGAACCTGCCAGTGAGGGAAAAACACACACACACTCGCGTATCCCAAAAGAGAACTTGCTAGTCGGGCTATTGTGATTTATATACGATGCCCCAAAATAACTGAGCGGGCTACATTCATTTGGTTCTTTATTTCAAGAAAATGACTTCTCTTCTGAAATCACAAATTGGCATTGGTATCAAGCTCCTTAAAGTGCACTTCAACCCTCCCCTCCTGACACTGCCTGATGTGACCTTCTGGGAGACTCAAGTCTCGGTCCAAAAAGGAGGAAAACTTGACAAATGTCTGCTACGTTTTCCAGATAGCAATGTCTCTCTCTGTTAAACGGAAGACACAGACATGAAAAGAAACAAAATGGAAAATGGCAGAGGAAAAAGTAATTCGAATGAAGAAAAAATATACTAAAAAAAGGAGGAGAGAAAGAAGAACACAAGGAAAAGAAAAATTATATTAATATATTATTTTAGTCTCTTAATAGTGAAGTTTATGACAACAGTAGATCAAGGAAGCACCAATTCTATTAGTGTTAACATGTAAACTATTTTCTAATTTTAGTGGAATTGCTTTAATTTAGAAGCTCATCAAAAGGTATAACTTCTCATCCTTCCACGTAAAAATCTGAAATTCTGGCTTATCTGCACAATTCAGAATTGATGGCCTAAGTCAGAAATACTACCGGCCCCTGGAAAATCAGAAACGCAATGAGGCATCTTTTCAGCCTTCCATATTTTACACACCCATCTTCTGATGTGAAGCTTTTTTTTAACTTCAAGGTATTTCTCTACATTATGGTTTTCTTTGCCATTTTTATGCACCATCAGAATTGCAATCCATTAGCTTGTCAGCTCTTCCTTTCTGAACAAAAAAGCTTCGACTGAGAGCTTAAATATACCTCACTTCACATGTGTCCCACAGAAAAAGTGCTGTTTGGAAGGAAGTTCATGACTAAAGGCCTGTCTTTTTGAAGCCTGGAGAACAAGCACAAGCTTTGGGATAGGAGCATTTCTGCCCAATTACTACCCAGTTGAGTCTTCAATTGTTCTTAGGAAACACCACAGGGAAGTGCCACAGGTAATCTGTAACACATGACAAATTCTTAAATTATTTTTAGAAACAATGACTGCAGGGTTCACTGCAATAGCTCACATTTCTTCCGCAGCAGAATACTTGGGGAAATATTAAGTGTTCCCAGGTCCCTGGGAAACATGGAGAGTATGCCCCCTGCCCCTGAATCCACAATCCTCATCACTAACAGAACCAGGGGGTGCTGCCAAGTGCTTCCCCAAGTGACACACGGTAGTGACATCGTCACCTGTGAAGCACCTGCTCATTACAATTGAATCAGCATCCAACCAAGCCTCCAGTGCTAACTCCCGTTCATAGGAAATACAGGAGAGGGGAGAGCAAGTTAAATGGCATGTCAAGGACATACACAGGCTGATCCTGAATCTGGGGCCAGTCAGCATTTTCTGTGACAAGTTCACAGTATTAAGAAAATGTTAGAGGCTTAAGAGAGCTGGCGGAGCATATGTAGCATGTGGACATCTTTATGAAAGTAAATTAACTGAAAAAAAATTAAAGACAAATCAGGAAACATGTAATGGGTGGAGCATTAAAAAATATTAAGGGATCATGCCCCGGCTGGTGTAGCTCAGTGGATTGAGCACAAGCCTGCGAACCAAAGGATCGTGGTTCGATTCCCAGTCAGGGCACGTGCCTGGGTTGCAGGCCAGTTCCCAGCAGGGGACGCATGAGAGGCAACCATACATTGATATTTCTCTCCCACTCTCCTTCCCTTCCCCTCTAAACATAAATAAAATAAAATAAAATAAAAATATTAAGGGATCATTTGCAAACCTTTGTGGTGATAATGTTATGCTTATACAAGAAAAGTGGATTATTTAGAGCCGCACACTATAGCACGCGGGAATCAAATGGCATGTTCTCTGGGATCATCTGTGATGTCGTCAAGAAGAAAAGAAAAAATCCAGACAAATAGGTCAAAATCTTGCTAATTATTAAATCTGATGATCAGTACATGGAGGTTAGCAGCATTCTCTTTTCATGAGCATGTTTAAAGATTTATAAAAACAGGTGACAAAAAGCCTAATAGTAGAAAAACTCCATCAATTTATGTCATTAGAGAAATTTGTAACCAAATGTGACGTTCCAATACTTCCCTCTCAGTCCTCAAGAACTGCAAACTCCTTTGGCACACGCCACGAAACCGTGAACCTGAGCACGTCGGCCGCCTGGACCACCCACCTGGCAGTCTTTCATTGCGTTCTGAACTGAAGCCTGGTCTCCGATTCGCTGCTGTACTTTCAGCCTCTTCTCCTGGGTTTCAAACCAAGTCTTCATACATTGCACGTTATTTTCATATTCTGACCAAGATTCCAATAAGCCTTCCAACAACTGAATCTGAACAAACGTAATGAAATAAAATTTGCGATTTTATTTTAAATTCAAATCATCGGGGAGCCAGTATTTCCTCCAGACTGAGAATTCTTTAAATACATTCTATTGTGGATATGATTAAGAAAGGACTGTTACAAAAAAAAAAAAGAAAGAAATGACTGTTATAAAGTGTGAATCAATGACTATCTTTGGTAAGCAAGTAAAGACCTCAAGTCAACTTGCAGCAAAGGCAAAAGAAATTGAGAGACACCTTTAACAAACTAAAACTATATGAAATATACAAAGAGTGCAGGGTGCATAAGCCAAAATAACTAACATGATTAAAGAACATTGAGAGCCACACACCTTCAGGGGCATTCCCCCTAGCAGCATCCTGAGCCCAGGGTAGCTAGATCCCTCATGCATTCACTTCCCTTACAGGGTGGACCTGTTCTTGGAGTCTGCGTGTGATACGGACAGCGAGGCCCCTCGGCTTACCTTCTCAGCTACCAGACCCTGCAGGATCTGCCAGCTCTTATTCATGGCTCCAAGTTGCTCAGCGAAATCAGTCTTATCGCTGCGTTTGCTTTCCACATCCTGAGTGCTGATCTGCAGTACAGACTGGTTCACGAAATCAACTGTCAGCTGTTTACAGTTGATGTCTATCTTAAAACCCTGACAAGAGAAGGAAGAAAATAAGACAGCAAGGTCACACATACAAATGTCTTATATTTTATCAGGAGTTGGAAAGCCTTAACTAACCTTAAGGTTAATATCATAATTTCCATGATTTAGTACAGATGGCATAATCTTAGTGTATTCCTATAACTCATTATTTTCAGAAGCTGAATAGATATAAATGTATATAAATATATGGAATATAAATTAAACTTATGCCTTTTGAATTTATAGATATATCTGAACTTATAAAAACACAAAAATTTGTATTTATAAATACACTGAATATAAGCATATATAAATTTTAGGCAGAGAATGTAGAATTGGACAAATTATATAATTACACTATAAAATACTTGTAAATTACATTTAATTTTATGGTTTCTTAAAATGATACAAAATCTCACTCAAAATTAGTCCTAGAACGGGACAACGTTCCTCCGCCTATCGGTAGGGAGGCAATTTCCTTACCCGTGTACACCCCACTGGTCACTGTGCACGAAACACAGACTTTACAGCCTGACTCCCACCACTCCAGTCTTTGAGTTCCTTCCAATAAGACCGCTCTAAAATTTGAAACCTTAAAAATAAAACAGGCTCAACTACCTTATATTTCTGAAGGAACTCATGAATGGCCTGGTAACCGACACAGTTGTTCACGTCCTCCTCATCCTGTCGAATGATGCGCTCCATGAGAGAGACCCAGGTCATGACCTCGGAAATGGCGTGGCGTGACGGCAGCTTGTCCATCTGGAGCTGCCCCGTAGGAGAACCAATGCAAGTATTAGAACTCAGACCCAACTGCTCTTAACCTGAAAACCCTACGTTAATTCTTACTAACGTACCAACAGAGACAACACTTCTTTGTTTTGTTTTTTTAAAGATTTTATTTATTTATCTTTAGAGGGGAAGGGAAGGAGAGAGAGAAAGATCAATATATGGTTGCCTCTCATGTGTCCCTCCTGGGAACCCAGGCATGTGCCCTGGCTGGGAATCGAACCACGGTTATTTGGTTCACAGGCCCGTGCTCAGTCCACTGAGCTACACCAGCTAGGGCGAGATAACACTTCTTAATGTCATTTCTGGATCTTAACCTCATTAGAAGCTTGGAATTAAATGTCAGGCAAACACTGAACAATATTAGTCATCTTAGGTTCACGTGATATCCAATACTATAAATATTGTATAAACATTAACTAATTAACCAAAACACCAGCAAGAAGAAAATATTATCGTTATTTTATAGCTAGTTTTATAACTTAAAAAAATCTAACTACAAAACATTCAACAGACGTATTTTATTAATTATCTTGTAAAATCTCTGTGTTTTATGGCTCAGGAATGTTAAAAGAAGAAAGAAAAATACCACATTACAAACTATCATTTTCTCGAGTTTTGGCACTCTAATATTTATCCCTAAGAGCATAGCCAATTTCTTCTGTCTTTAACTAAAATACACTTAAAATTCTGAATCTTATTGCATTATACATTTATGCAGATGATTATTATAATAATTCGGAAGAACCAAAGCAGTCATCCACAGTATTTGCGGACTTTTATGCGGTGCGGAATGATACAGAGATAAATGTGGGATGTTTCCTGTCCTCTAGAAGTGTGTGGCTGCTGATTATCGAGAAGAAGGCATGGACACCAAACACGTCCATCACACCTCATGTACAGTGATGAGGGCCAAAGACAGAAACGTGAAACCCATGGGAGCTCAGAAGAGAGAAGCACTGACTTCTCTTCTCTTACTTCTCTCCATTAATTGAATGAATGCCAGTTGCTGCATTGTAGGCAAGGTTATAGGTCTTTTATAATTACTGTTATTAAATCTTCATAACGACTCACTTTATGGGGTGGGGTAGTTACCCACATTTTCCTCATGAGAAAACAAAGAATTTAAACAAGGCCAGGCAGGGATTCTAACACACACACTGAAGAAGCCCCCGAAGATACAGCATTTGTAGATAGGGCCTTGGTGGAATCGTTCATTTCTGATTGTCCAGGCAAGGCAGTGGACGAGAGAAAAGATGATGTCCATGACAAAGCTGATTTAAATTTGCGAGCAAAAGCAGACTGATGCAGTTGTCCACTTAATACAGCTGGAACCAGTTGTTACCAATCAAACCAAAGGTTCTTTCTATACCTGGTGGAGCTTTTCCTGAACGGCTGGAATATTTGTCAGCAGGTCGGTCCACTGGCCATCCATGTGCGACAGTTCAGAGCGCAGGGCGGCTGTGTCCACTTTCTTTAACCGGAGAAGCCGATTTCCAGTGCTCAGAACAGACGATTTCAGGGAAGACTTGGCATCCACTTCTTTGGAAAACTCCTGAAAGAAGTAGCAAAGGTTTAAGTCATGAGTAAGTAGCCAGAGCTTAGACAAATTTACTGCGTAAACACTTTTTCTTTACATCTTGAAGGGGAGTTAGGTCAAATGTTCTAGAGAAGAAACAAAAGCCACATACCCTTGTCTTGATCGAACGCCTACAATGAAGCCATGACCTGTAAGCTACTGAAAGAGGCAATGTGGGGCCCTGGTATTTTGCATAATCATTCCACACACGTAGTCAACATGGACAGATTCTCCAGAACTTAGTTCATGAAGTGTCCCTGTTGACAGCTGATTTCCTTTTTACTAGTGTAGGCCGGGCCTCAGCTGTAGGCCTGTACACCACACATTTAAATTCTTACCAGGAAAGCACTCAGATGATCACGGACCGTCTCTAGCTCTTGAGGGACTGTCACGGATTGCTGAGTCCAAAACTCTAGCCTATCTTTTGCAGACTGTAACCAGTGAGTTAGAGCTGCAGATTCACTTTGATATCTGTAAGTATATTAATGAGCCTATTAAGTAAACATCCAATGCCTACTTTCTGCTAACCCATGTTATTTCCAATGCTAACTTTAAAAGAGGCATGATACATTTGGGAAAATAATGCCCTGGGTTGAAACTCTTAAATTCTGTTAATATTTACACTGGAAGCGAGCCAGTCTCTCTGAGTTTCAACTTTGCCTTCTCTAAACTGAAAATAAAAATACATTTCCCCTATTTCTTCACGTGGAGGCTATTCAGACAATATTAGATGATTGCTATTAAACTTCTTAGAAGTAAAGATGGCATAGAAATAGAGTATTTCATTATGTAAAAGCAACCCTCCACTTCTTGAACATTCCCATTGTCCATGGGAACCTTCATCTTCTCAAAACCACTTTCTCTTCTCTCTCTAAGGCTTCACTGTGACCACCCATGTGCGGTCAACAGGCAGGGGAGGACAGCTTGGAGGTAAGGCACCTGCCTCCCTGCTGCTTCTGATTCCGTGCTTATACGACTATACAAGAGTCCAGTTGGGGCTTTGTGTTTGCCTTTATTTTCCAAACTATGTGATGAGTTCCTAGGGAAACGTGTCTTTTTCAAGTCCTGTACTCACCAGCCTTATAAAAACCTCTTCGACCCTACCCTGAAAATATGCAAAAGAGTCATTGCATTACCTGGTCCAGTGTTTCAATATTGTTTCCAGTCTGTGAAGTTCCTTAGACACTTTGTTGGTATTACTCAACCAGTGCTCTCCAAGCTGATTCAGCTGGCTTTCCAGATCCGAGCAGCTAACAGACATCAGAAGTCGTTTCCCATCATCTAGCACCTGATACAGTTTGGGCTGGTACTCGTTAAGGCTGGATTTCAAATGCTAAAACGATGGAAAATACTGGGTCAGAAGTTTGCATAATGCGATGTGTCTCTCTGAGAATTGTAAATCCTCTGGCTCCCATCATGCTCCCGTTACCCTGAGTCAAACTTCAACTCTCTGCACCCAAGGAACACTGGGAACGCTGAGATGTTTCATCTGCTATACCTAAGTATGGACGTCTTTTTTTTTCTTTTTGCTGGTAACTTTACGTGCATTTAAAACTGTCAAACTATAATTATTTCAAGAATAGTGTGACACCAGCATAAATTACAGAAAATGCTTGGGGGAAGCTGAGCACTCTTTCATTTTAAAAAATATACTTTTAATGCTCTATTATAAAACAACGAAGTATAATTATTTCAAGATAGTGTGACATCAGTATAAACCACAGAAAATGCTTGGTGGAAGCTGAAATTTCAAAAGGAGCTCTTATTAAAAACAACAACAAAAAAACACACTTCTTATATTCTATTATAAAACAAATGCTTAAAATATTTGTGCTTTCAACCATGTTAATAGCTTTGAAAGGAAAGTAGCAGTACTTAATAAAGTATTGAATTACAAGTTTGTTCGGGTTCTGTTGAAACCATAGGAAAGTTTTGAAAGGAACCGTGGCAGCCTTCCACCCCGAGGTGCCACGCGGACGCCGACCTGGTAGAGCGTGATCCGATCGACGAGCCTGTCCTCGCTCTCCTCCACCAGCCCCACACTCGGGATGCTGCCTTCCACCACCTCCAGCTGTCTGCCGAGCTCCTGCCGGTCCTCCTCCAGGCGGGACCACGTCTAGAAACACAGCACCAGTCCGTGAGCGGGCACGCCCCCGGAAGGAACAGCATTCCTCTTTGTGTGCAAAACGTAGGCAGATTCTCTTTAAAGGAGTGTCACAGATGTTTGTGTCGGGGGTTTGCTTGGGGCAGCCAAGGATGGCTTTGACGCCAGGAACCAGAGAGAGACTCCGAAGAGCATGGCGGACGGGCTGCGGCATCTGCAAGTAACTGGCAGCATGGGGAAGTTGCTAAACAAACATGGGCCAGACGCTCCACTCCTCTGAACCTCATTGGTGACGTTTAAAAGTGGGGAAAATAATACCTAGGTGGTCCCTCTTGAGAACTGAATAGAACAGTATACAGCACACCTAGAACACAGTAGCTTCTGATGTAGCCGGTGTCATTCTTTGCCGCAGTGCTGACAGCCTCATGATTTACCTCAACGGGATGAGTATGTTTACTTCAAGTAGAAGTGAACTAAATGCATCATGTTTGCAAATTTATAAAATACAGCCATCAAAGAAATACGCCTATATAGCGTAAACATCCTACTAAGAATGGACTTATTCCTAATTCCTTCTTCAAATGACTTATTCCTAAATTCAGATTTTTATTTTGTCTTAAATTAGAAACTCTTGCTTTCAGTCATTTGACGTTTGTTTCAGTAATTTATAGCAAAAGTCCCAAGTGTGTCCACCTGACTATCAAAGCCCCGCACATGAGTACGCACCCAGCTGACCCTCAGCGGGGCACAGGCTTTATCAAAATGCGAACAGGAGAAACAGCAAGACCCGGCAACGGGATGCGGGGTCCAGGGAAGTTCCGAGGTTGCACAGGAGACAACTGGCAGGAGTAAGTGGGTCTTGCCCTCCCCGTCTGTCTCGCAGTGGGCGGCCTGCTGCAGGGAAGGTGCCCCGTCAAGAGCCTCACCTCCAGAATGTACTCCAGCTCCACGCCCCTTTTGTGAGCCCGCTTCAGGACTGCGGAGGCCTGTGCCATCACGTCTGTGTGGGATTGCGTTTCCTGCGGGGCCGCGAAGCTGATTATCTTCCTGAAGAGTGTTTCAGTCAAAATCATATGAGATTCCAGACCTTGAAAGTATTCCTGCAGGTTTTCAGGGAGAGAGAGGTTGGCCATTCATTCCTATACGGCCTTACAATAAAAATTGCTTCAACCGCGAGCGAGAGCGGGTGGTACTCAGTTAGTGTGTGAGTGATGCTGTTCCGTCGCTGCTGGCCTCTCCGTTATCTACGCAGAGATGGGGCTGCAGACTCCCACCTGGCCTCCCCTGTCCCCCCACCACGTGCCCCTACACGATGCTACGCTGCAGACACCTCGTGCCCAAGCAGAGCCCTTCACACCCGACCAGCTGCTGATCAAACTCCGGCTCCCTGAATCCTTCACCCCCGTGAGTCTGGCCCTCCTTCTTGCCCTGAAAAACTCACTAACTCCACCACACAAACTGTTCTCCCTTGTCCCTCGGGCACATTGGTCCCCGCTCCCCATGGTGGCCTCGGCCTCTATTCCGTACTCATTGGGATGACCTCACTAGACACGTTCGCAGCTTTCCCTCCCGTGTGGTTGGCCTTCAGCTTTACATTTCCACATCCCCAGAGCATCCGCGGTGCTTAACACTCACTGCCCGGCACAGCTCAACCCATGCAGAGCGGTATTAGGTATTTTTAAATGTCCTTCGTATTATATGTACAAAACTGTGGGCCTTGCACAAACCTCTAATGGTGTTTTGAATTGTTACTTTTGATGTGGAAAAAGGCACCAGAGGAGGAAGATAGAGTTCATCCCATTTCTTGTTCCTGGCACCTTGGGTAGAACCGAAGGACTGGGAACTGATAATAATAGTGCATATTACATGCCGGGCACTCTAACAGCACGTGCCCGAGGAGGTCGTTTAATCCTTACAACAACTCTATGAGGTAGGTAGACTTAGTTCCCATTTGGCAGGTGAGGACACTGAACTGTTTGTCCAGTCTATCTGACTTGCCCAAGGTCACTGCCAAGCAAGCTCTCCCCCAGAATAACATTCTGGTCGGGAGAAGCTGGAATCATTAATACAGTATCACAGAATTTTAAAGCTGCAGGAGAACTTGGAGCTCACAGAGCCCGGCACTCAGGGAGAGCTGACATTCCTCTTACAGCCAGCCCTCTCCCCTGCCAGCCTTGGCCGGGCTCTCAGGGCCGGGAGGGCTGTCTGCCCCGCTCCTTCCAGAGGCTTCATCTATTGGGCTTTATTTCTCTGTTATTTATATTCATTGATCCTCGTTTCTTCTCTGGAATAACTCAGGAAGATATTTTATTACGAGGGTCAAAGATTTGAGAAAAACCAGATGTGAACTTTAAAGCAATGTTTTCAAAGCCAAATGATAAGGCTGCAATACATCACACAGTTTTGTCCAGAAACCTCTGGGGAAAATAGCAATGATTTTTTTAAAATGTACCTTTAGAAGCCACCAGAGATCTACATGATGGGAGAATGTTAACCATCTATGACCCAATGGAATTTTTAAAGTTTCCCTACAGGAAACTCTGGGAGTTTGGGCTTCTGGACTGGCAAAACTGCTGTTTCTGCAATCGTTGCCACTAATGCAAGAGCTGCCTTTGTGTGTGCACTACATGGGCATGTCTGCACCAAGGAGTAGTGTCTAACTTGAACTTGGTATGGCACATACAAATGGAGCCACCTCAGGCCTACCGAGTTTGATTGTGTGGCGGAAGGACCTGGTGTCCCAGAAGGACACTCTGGAGGGTGGCAGCAAGCAGCGGAGCATGTGCCTAAGGGCCAGAAGAGCTGGTGTCGCAGGTGAGGGAAAGAACCCCAACCCCAGAGCAGAGCGAGGAGTCCTTGGCCGGACAAGGGGAGGCAGAGAGAACACCTGGGACTGGGTGAACAAGTGGGCATCGAGGACACAACGAAAAGCAGCAGTTGAGAAGGGAGCTGGGCTCCCCTGAAGAGAGGGAGGCCCCACGTTTCCCACTGAGGGCAGTTTATGAAGAGAGAAAGCTGGCTGACACTAGTGAGGAAGTGATCATTACAACCACCGCAAAGGCTGGTATTCTTTTGACTTATAACATTATAGCACGTGTCCCCTGTAACTGTTCTGTGCTACTAAATGCTGGTGGGTTTGAGTCAACATTTGTTGGCCCCTTGAAGGATTAACTCATGAGCAAGAACTCCTAAAAGATCGAAAATACTGGGTTTTACTAAACATGCGTCAGTAAATGAGAGTACGCTTTCCTAAGGGCACTCTCCACCCCCCACCCCTCTCTCCACCTTATGTTTGTCCAGTAGCTGCTGGATTTCCTCTCTGGAAGACACAATCATCTGCTGGTCGCCTGCCATCTTCTCTTGTCCAGTTTCCAGCAGGTCAGCCAGGTCTTGCAGGGCCCTTTCGTACTGACTCTTGAGTGCAAGATTCTGGTTCAGTCCGCTCCGCCGAGAGCCAATGGTCATCATCAGCTCATCGTACATGTCCTTAGACACAGACAGAGCATTAGTCACTCTCCAGTCATGGCTCCTCTCTGAAAATGCATTGCCTACCAAGCCCGTGACCCAAGGACGCTCCTCCAGGTGTCTGTCTGGGGCGATGCCCCGCACGCAGAGCATCTGCCTGCCTGCCTGCCTCAGAATCCTCACTTCAACAACTTCTTTCAAAAAATATGCTGACTTTTTTAATGTTCCAAAGGATATGCAAAAAGGTTGCCCAGACAAGGACACACGAGGTAGATCTGACGAATGCCTTTCAGGGATGTCAATTGTTTGTGGAGGTTTGTGGGGTTAAAATGTTGAAAATTTGTTCATAGGGCTGAGGGACATGTCTCAAAACATGCAATTCTGATTCTTACAATGTTCTCAACATTCATGCAATTTTAGAGTAATTGAATTAGTCTCTTTAACATTCCACCTACTAAACAGTAATCAGATTTGGGGTTCTTCTTCAAATAAAGAGCTTGAGAAACAGAGGAACTGAACGTGAGCTGAAAGCCTTGAAGACTTGAAATGACAATGTTTTTGCCAAATGTGGTGAAGTAAATAAATATTTTAACTGGAAAGACATTTTCAGAGATGACGATATACCAAACACAAAGTTTATTTGAGGCATATGGACCTGATTAACGTATCACATTATGGTTTAGCAGGCCAAAAGGGCTCCAGCTGGGAAGGTCCAACGTTAATGCCTATTTACAGCAGTGACCTTGGACTCTCACACCTGGCATTGAAGCACTGACGGAAAACTATCTGCACAGGGCTGAGTGGGGCAGTGGGCTCACGACATTGTGAAATGTTCGGTAGAGGAATGGGACCCTTAAAATAAAAATGCTCTTTCAAACATAAGAGCTATTTTATTTTGTCAAAAGGAAGAACTTGTGACCCTTCATTGGACTCATACTAGTAATTCCTCCATAGTCTGCAACAAGGTATGTGTATGTGTCACATTTTTTTTCTTAATATAACTTAAATATGTTGCTTACCAAAGGCAAAACATTGCTGGTCTAATACCCCACCTCCCCACTCCCCACTCCCCACCTCCCCACTGCTCCAATGTCAGATTCTTGCATGTCAGACCTAGGAAAGCCAAGTAACCCTCTCTTCCAGAAGGGTGCCAGGAAGCCTGTTTAGATTACAGCTACCTTCTCGTTTCATTTCTTTTTTGTTGTGAAATTCAAACAGTGTCTCTCTTGCATTCAAACATGTATGAAAGATAAACTATACGTTTGAGCAACTGATAAAAACCCCTTTTTAAAAAGCATTAGCTTGAGTATTTTTTTCTTTAAAACAGTGTTTGGGGGTACATTGTAGTATGGAGTAGGTGTCCCTTTTTTTTAAACAATTCTAGGCTGGACTAATAATTATTACATTTTCTAGAGCACAAAATAATATAACACAACTAAACTATACCCCAATGCTTAGCCATTGGAATAGTAAAAAATGTCAGAAAAAAAAAGAACCTTAGAAGCATGAGAATACAATTTATTTTATTGCACTAAATGTGGTAAAAAAAAAAAAAAAAACCTCAGAAAGCTTTTCTAAGAGTTACTTGGAAAAAAGATTAGAACTTGATACGAATTTTGTGGAGAAAAACCAAGAAGAGAGGGAAAACAGTTTTTTCCTGACTGCCGGTTAGGCTGCGTCAGTGAACGCTGTTGGCAGAAAATCCTACCTGGAGTTTGGAGAGCTCCTGCAGAGAGGGCTGCTCAACCTGCAACTCGTCACCGCGCTTCTTCAACTCCGCGATTCCTGCGTCCAACTCCTTTAGCCCGTCTTCAGCCTGCTGTATTGCCTAGGGAAATGAGTGATGTTTCATTAAAGCTTCCACAGATAATTTCCCATGAAACGTGTGACCACGTCTCCTTATTTATTTCTCCTCGGTTCATGTGAAATAATGCATGCAACAAAACGCGTGGCAATGCAACAGGAGAACTGTGGTCACCTATGGCATGGAAAAGAGGAGAATGTGCCCTTTATTATAGCACAGATCAGCTATTTCAAAGGTAAGGAGGTAGGAGCTTCCCCCAATAAAGAAAGAAATTCATGAGCAGCAACACCTAAAAAAGAAGCATGGTGTAGGGGCAGTAGACAAAGGTATCTGCCTGAGATCGTCTAGGGGATCATGGTGTGGTTTCCTGAAAAGTGGTCTTGAGCAATTTTGGAGATAGACTCAGTGAGGCAAGAAACTATGTAGGCTTTGGCCGAGTAGCTTGGTTGGTTAGACTGTCATCCCAAGATCCCAAGTTTGAAGGTTTGATCCCTGGTCAGGTCACATTCAAGAACCAACCAATGAATGCATAAATAAGTGGAACAACAAATTGATGGTTCTCTCTCTCTCTCTCTCTTCCTCTTTCTTTCACTCTCTCCACCCCTTCCTTTTTCTCTGAAATCAATAAATAAAAATTAAAAAAGAAAATATGTGATAGCATGAAAAGGGAAAGCTTATGTGAAGCAGAAAACCAAGCAATCAACAAGGAGCACAGTAGTTGCCAATGCTAAGCCTTGTCCTCCCAGGCTAAGGTCTGTAGAAACACAAAAGATCACATCCTGGCCTCCAAGGAGCTAGCAGTCTGCTTGGGAAGCCAAAGTAAACAGAGGACAACAAAACAGTTGTGTACGAAACTTGACACAAGTCACCCGTGCTCAAGGACTTCGGAAAAGGGGGATCCCAGTGAATCCTGGAGCAGAACCAGTAGGCTTTTGGGAGAAATGCAACCTCAGTTGCCCTTGAAGAAGGAAAAGAACATGAACTCCAGATGGCAGATAAAAAAACATGTGTCCCATTTTCTTTTCTGAATCCCCACTACCACCACCACAGCAAATATGTTTTGTTTGCTTGCTTTTTGGTGTGTCTTCCCCCAATAAATCTAGAAGAACAAGGCAAAAGGGAAAAAGACAATACCAAAAAAAAAACTTTGAAAGCTGGAAATCAGAAGGGTCCATGATAATTGACTTAGGAAGTCTCAGAAAGCCAAATGCTGAACTAGCAGGGGATCTTCACCACCACGGTTGCAGCGACAGGGGCCTGTGGCACTCTGGGCAAGTCACGCGGTGTTAAATAAGGAGGGTGGTGAGAAGCTGCTGAAAGGGAAGCTGAATTCCCAGGTCCCCTTCCTCATTCCACACTGCCCCTTCCTCCCCTGGTGAAAGATGGAACGTTTATTTTTCTGGAGAAGGTAAAACAGTCTCTGGACTGAGGGGCACCAGACACAGCGGTGGGCTTGGGTACTTGAAGGAGTGGAACAGAGATAAAGCAAATGCCCACGGAACGCTGAGTGTGGAGCCCCTGCATCTTCTAGAGTGCGCCAGCCAGAAAGGGGAAAGCACATGAGAAGACCAATAGAAAGACCTAAAAATTGGCACAAGGATTCTCCAACAAATAGGCCACACAGACCCCCTTCGGTGGATCTCAACACTGTCAAGCCTTATCCGTCCATCAGGATGCCATTTAGCTATTTAGTTCCCACCCTAAATTGAACAGACAGCAAAGGCTTTCCTGAGAAAAGCTTCCAACATGAAAGATAGAAACCCTAATGAGCAAACAACCTACAGTAGTCTGGAGGGAAACAAATTATACAGTAAAAATAAAACTGCAACAACAACAACAAAAAAAACAATATGCCCAGAGAGATTACAAAAAATAATGCACCTATTTAAAAAAAAACAACAGGATACTATAAAAAAGGATCACTTAGAAAATCAAAATGAGCTCTGGGAAAATTAAACACATGATAGCAGAAATGCAAACCGAGTAGAAAAGTCTGAAGTTGAAATTGAGGAAGTCTTCCAGAAAATAGAGCAAAATAACAGAGAGAAATGCCTCTTATGAAGAAATTAGAAGACTGGACCAGAATATCCAACATCTGTCTAAAAGGAGACCCAGCCCTGACTAATGTAGTTCAGTTGTTTGGAGCATCGTGTGAGCATGGAAAGGTTGTAGGTTCGATTCCCAGTGAGGGCACATGCCTAGGTTGCAGGTTCAATTCACAGTTGGGGCAAGTATGAGAGGCAATAAATCGATGTTTCTCTTTCTCCCCCAACCGCTCTAAAACCAATAAATACATCCTTAGGCAAGGATTAAAAAAAAAAGAAGAAAAAGAAAAAAGAGAGTTCCACAAACAGAGACAGATAGAATGGAGGAATAAAAATATTAAATAAATCATTAGAAAATTTTTGAGAATAGGAAAAGGAGAGTAGCCAAGTGAGAAGAGCCTGCTGTGGTCATAACCCAGTGGACAAAACAGACCCTCCCTCAGGCATGTCTTTGTGAAATTTCAGGACACTCGGGACCCTGTGTTCTCATTCCACTGAGTCGCCTTGCATTTTCTCATCCAACCGTATATCCCTCGATCACATTCATTCATTGTTTGTTTGGCTACAAAGGATTCCTCATTTTTCTCCCAAAGAGCTCTCTGCACTGTCTGACACACGCCTTTGTTCTTTTGTTCTTGCTGTCTTCTTTACGTGGCTACCTTTCCTCCCAGTCAACGTGTGTCCAAACTTCTAAGTCCAATTCCAAGTCCCCTTTGCAGACTCTCCCCTGACCTTACCCCTGCTGGAGGCAATCTAGCCCTCTTCTGAATGTCCCTGGTGCGTCTCAGTACCACCCCCAGGACAC
Source organism: Carollia perspicillata (assembly GCA_004027735.1). NCBI lineage: Eukaryota > Metazoa > Chordata > Mammalia > Chiroptera > Phyllostomidae > Carollia > Carollia perspicillata. The sequence continues at coordinate 17,530 of PVKM010016239.1, forward strand.
TCTGACTTCCTGCATGGGTCACTGCCGTTCAAGTCTAATCTCACTGTTGGGGGACAATCTTCTTCAGGTCAGCATCTGTCACCGACACTTTTTCCTAGCTCATATTTCCTAGCTTGGTGCAAGTGGAAGTGAGAGTCAACATAACCTGGCCAGCTATTAAAATCCGGCTCTTAAAAACAAAACATGTCACAAACAAAAATGCCATAGTAAGCCATTAATCTCTCATAGGATATTTGACATTTTATAGCAAATTTGATCTACTCTATGCATTTGCTCTTCCGGAAAAAGGCAACTGTAAATACCTCTATTTGCTCTGCCACGGGTTGCTCAAACACATTTGCCAGTTTCTGCAGAATGATGTATTTGTTGTCAGCCAGTGATGTCAACAGTACCTTCAGATCATTCTAGGGGGGAAGGAATAGGTAGACTTAATATGTGCTCTGGAGAATTCAAAATGGTTCTAAACATAACACACATTCTCAGAAATAACATAAAAGTGGAGAAATTTTATGTCCAGAAAAATCAATACTGATCTATGGAAAAGTAGAAGTACCCGGTAACAATTTATCCAAGTCCTAAAGTTGACCTTTGAAGAATTCGTTCCACAAATCATTAACAACACGATATAAATAGAGATAAAGTGTACAAATAAAAAAAAAACTAATACTTGTCCCCCTAATCTTGTTATGTCTGAAATAAATGTGCATATTTAAACATTCCAGCAGAAATAGTCCACTAATGACTTCTACCTAGTAAAACAGCCTATAAATGTTACTTCAATTTGGGAAAAAAATAGGATTCTTAAAAATAATATGATTCCTCTTTTCCTGTCTCCTTCTCTTCTCTCTCTCCCTTACTTCTTGCTTTTTGCTATTTTCAAAGAATTTGCACAAGTTTATAAAAGTCACCCAGAGGTTTGGAAAATAACTATTTATACCACGACCAAAGACATAATAAGAAAAAACACCAAAAGACCTTAGCCAAGCCTTTGTTCATGCACATGACTCCCTTGAAAGTCCAAAGATACAGGGTCCAGCAAGAATAACTCCCTTTTTTATTACAAAATCTTTTATTACAAAATCATAAGCATGTAATTCTGTAACATAACAATATCACACTCAAGCACATCGTATGACATCTTAGATGCAATGTTCAAGTTAAAACTATAAATTATTACACCCATATTGTTACCCTACCAACCACACTCCATTTCAAGCAGGCACTACTCCTGGTAGACCCTGTATTTCTATTGAGTTAGATTTGTACAAAAAGGAGATAACTACCAGAATTTTGATACTCAATAGGAACAAAATTTGAATTATAGAATGTTTAACTCCACCCCGCCTTGCTGCAAAATACCAGCAAATAAACTCCATTTCTTACTGGCCAGGAAACGTGTATGATGGGCTGGTAGTCCATCACAGGATGGAGTCTGATTCGTCACATCCTCCTCACTAGGAGCAGATCAGACACAAATGCACAGCACCACGATGCAAGAATTCGGACCTCTCACTAGGAGAAGGATAATCTCATCAAGGAAAGACCTATTTAAGGCTTTGTGGGAGCATCATCACACAAAATCCAAGGCTAAAAAGCGAAACAGTGAGGGGACTGTGTAGTAAACTTTTTTAAAGCGCTGAACAGGAGACTTACAAAAAGAAATACCATCCTAAGAGGCATAACCATCACAAATCAAAATCCAGACCAATCTGCATGCCTCCTTGCAGACTAAATAGGAAAACATAATAACAGTACTGGGAAAAAATGGGGCCAGAGACAAGGGTTTTACTTAGGAGATACGATGATGTTTGTATTATGCAACTGTGTGCAGGGCGAGACCACGTGGGCCGTTGGGACCAGGACACATGTGCATGTCTGTGTGCATAGGAAAAGATGTTCTCCATCCTCTGAGCAGATGCTACACAAGTAAAGACTCCTATCTACTTACCTTCAGACTCTTAGTTAATCTAAATGAGTAACGTGCAAATAACATCGCATGGGTTAGAAATAAAGAATGCATACCTACTCTTTACACTTTAATAGCATATTTTCTAAGTTGATTTTATTCTACCCAAGGCAACAGGAAGCAAAGTGCACGTTTCTAAAAGCCACAGTTCCGGACGAGGCTAGTCAAAAAGACTGAGGTGCTGAGAACCATCTGGATGTTGATAGTTTCTTAAGAATGAAAACCTAAAGGCTTATTAACTACACCGCTAAAGAGCAGGATAATTAAGGTCTCTATATATTACACATAACAGACATTACAATTTTTTTTTCTTATAGTCACTGGAAGTACTTGCAGAGCACAAAGAGGCAGGATTCTAGCTGTTTGCCAAAACAGGCCACAGAAAGTTTCACGTTTTAAAATCATTTGTGCTGCCTCACTCACTTTAAAAAAATCATTTTTAAAAATAACTTAAATATTGTCTCTAAAAATGTCCCGGAAATTTATTTGGGGTTAAGTCTACAGGCAAACATTCTTTAGAAACAGAAGAGTGGATAAATAACTCGTGACTCCACGTAGGTACCTGCACCTGCAGAACACCTCCTCCCTCTTCCGGATTGTCTGCCGGGGACAGGATAACGCTAGCAGCCTGGCAAAAGCTGACACTCAAATGTTCGATGGAAAACGAAGGAAGCCTGCCACTCCGAAACCTGCTGAGCACTGACGGCGTGCCATGTGCGTGGTGTGAGATAAAATGAAGTGGGTTGTGGCTTGACCTTTAATTATGCTAACACTGGAACTCTGTCAATTAAAATTGGAACACGAACATTTTAGAATATCGGTTTTTGTTCGTGAGCTGGCCACCGAGTAGAAAGTTGTTGGCAACAGAAAAAGCGAGAACATGACTTAAAGAGAATTTCAAGATTGAGAGTCCTCCTCTTGGTCCTCTGCACACAATAAGTTCCAGAGTATTCATGGTTTGGTTCACATTTTACTCTCGCTGACTCGATTGACCAATAACAACTGCAATGCACCAAAGACACTAACATAATAAAGGCCATTGGGAAAGGGCAATAGGACCCTGAGTGATAAACACATTTGCACTTTTAACTCACCACATTTACAACCAATAGAACAGTGTAACTAGAATGCTATTAAAGTTCAGTGTGTTATTTGATACAAGATAAATTTCAGAGTAATGAAACAAGTTTCCATAAACTGCATAACAGTTTTGCTGTTTGGGGCATGCTGTGTACACATGTACATTCTGCCTGCAAAACAACATATTCACGTAATCAACCCCAGCTTTTCTTGACTCCAAGTGAAGTGCTCGTTCCTTCCTGTGTGGTAGGCAGCACAAACGCTGCCAGTCACTCCTCTGGCCACAGACTGGCATCCCCAAATGCCTACAGTGAATGCTTTCCCGAGTACCAATTCTGCCCCGAACCTTTGCCAGCAACTCATTGGTGGACGGCACTGCCATCCACTGGTCTCCTCTGTCAGCCAATGCCCCCCACAAGTCAGAGCCCCTGGAATTCCTCGGCCGCCCCCTTGTCCCCATTCCCCATATCCAAACCACCACCAAGTGCGCTCCAAATGACTCTGCCTTCAACAATATATCTGGAATAGGTCTGCTATTCTCTGTCTCCCCTGCTATCAGCCGAACAACACAAAGTCTAGAAATACTCTTTGAGTCAAATCCTGACTTTAGTCTTGATGGCTGAGTAACCTTGGAGAAGTAATTTAACCCTTGCATCCTGCATCAGTTTTCAGATCCTGACCTGCTAGGATACACATGACTGTTAACACCAACAATAATAACAATACTTCCTGAGTACTATGTTTCACACACTGTTCAAAGTATTTTACAGGTTTTAACTCATTTTATCCTCACAAAACCCTATGAGGCATTAATATGAGTGTCATTTAATAGTTGTGGACACGGAAAAGCAGTTGAGGCTGTGCCGCAGTAGGTGACAAGGCCAGAATTCTGACCCAGGAGGGGTGGCTTTGGAGACTCTGCTCTTGGTTTTTGCTCTTTTAACTTCATAAAATGAATATTAGAACAATGCTTAGCTAATAGGGATGTTGTGAAGATTCAAGACAATAGTACGTACAAAAATATTTTATGAATAAAGTAACGATGCACAAATATTTGTGATAATTTTATTTTGTAGTTTTAAGAATGTTAAACTACTGGAAGGTAGTGATAAATTGTCCTACATACATATCTAGAAAATTCCTGGTTTCTTGGCTAATGCTACATTTATTTGGCACTTTACAATATTTTTTGTTTTTGGAAATCAAAATTTTTACATTAAACTCTTGGCCCTAATCACTGGTATCCATTTTATAAAACTTCTATATTTGTTAAAAATAAAATCCAGTTAAAAGTTAAGTATTCCCAAAGGGCACTTTTTTGTTTTATTAGGAATGAAAATCAACACTAAAAATTTACTAGCAATTTTTGCATTTGCTGAAATTTATAGTCATAGGAAAAGTTTCATAAGCACACAATTATTCAGTTGGCAACAGAACTCTAGTCTGTAGCTAAAAGGCAGTGCGAGGAGTTAGGACTGGGAAGTACTACAATCTATTTTAACACAGGTGGAACAAATTAGGCCATAGGCGATTTCAACGGGCCTGGATATTGAAGTCCAGGTTTCATGGTTTATTACAGCCATTCCTGCGTATTTCTTTGGTTATATGCTTTAAAACTCCACTATTATCAACTGGATATTATAATTATAATGTGCCAAAAATAGGACTTTTATTGGTTGAGTTTAAAGTCCCATTCAGCCCTTAGTTTGGTTGGCTGCTTTTCTCCACCTCCATTTCTAGGAGCATAAAACTCTTCGTGTCCAATCCTCGAGTTCAGTCCCCTGGTTTTTCTGTCAAGTGCTTGATCTGCATTGAACCTTTGGAAAAGCAGTAGGTGTAGGTATATCACACCTCAGCGAGGCATCCCGCTGGTGACTGAACGCGGCTGGAGGAAGGACAGACGCTCCTTGACAACGTCTTACCTGGAAATTCAGTATTTGCTGGAGTCGCTCCTTCATCTGGTCACACCGCTGGTTGACCACCGAGTCTAACAAGGAGAGCCTCCCCACCAGGCACCCCAAGGTGTCTTCAATAACGTCGCGGTTATCACCATTCTCCGGAAACGCTTGGGAAAACAAGCTCTTGTTCTTATCCATTTCCTCAGACATTTCTTTAATATCTTTGGCAAGAGCCTAGGGTTGAAGAGAGAAGGCCACTTCAATGTTCAGTCCAGGAATCTATACACAAACCAAGTCCTTAGCTCGTAGAAAGTCAAGTGCTTTGAAGTGTCATACACGCTCACAGACGCAAGCTGCCAAACTTACCTCTTGGTTGAAGAGGCAAGCTTCTGTTTCTTCTGGGATCAGGGCTGTGGCTACGAACAAACGCTGTTCGACATCGTCCAACCAAGTAGAGGTAGCTGAGACTCCCTCGTACAACTTCTGTTCCAAGTGAACATCCTGCCTCTTTGTCCCTCCCCCCTGGGGGAAAAAAGGAGGGGGGGAAAGTGACTTAATTATAGCGTTTTGAGAAATCAAAGGAAAATACCAGGATGAGACTGCAGGGTCTCCTGGCTCTGCCTTTCAGTGTTGTTCACTAGGGTTGAGTCATAACAGTTCACGCCCAGGGGCGGGGCAACATTACGAGGACCAAGATCCGTGAGCAAAGTCGGAGTGTGGCCCTACCTGGGAGGAAACCTCCTCCAATGCCTGGTTCAATCCGTCCAGCAGAGATGTCACCGCAGACTTGTCTTGGGTCTGCCCATCGCCCTTGTACGGTGGCACGCCAGACAGGAGCCGACTGGGCTTTCTGTAAAGCTGCAGACAAACGGGGAAGCTTATCTGAGAGCACATGCGCCATGTCCACATTTCTCATTTAGAATCAACCCCACGCAGGAAAGCAGCTGCTGGAAAACTGTCCTTATGAACACCTGTCCTGGAGAACTATGACCTCTCCGACACACCACATCCACTCAACGCGGTGACCAGATTCAGCAATAACAATGTTTCTACTGGTGGATTTCAAAAAGAGAGTAGTGGGGGAAACGCCCGAAATCGTACAGCCCTCCTCTCGCTGGGTGTTCTTGGTTGTGGCACTGCCCCTGGTGAAATAGCCCTTTCCGAATTCCAGGTCTGGACTGCCCCTCCTGCTTCCACCTTCCCCCGCCTCCGCCAAACTCTCGTAGGTACACAGGATGTCTCCCCAGGGAGGCCCGTGATGCAGTCGAGCTCTGAAACTTTTTCATGTTGCTCCCCGTCAAACTCCATTTTCTAGACTTCCCAAGAACATCTCACTGTCGCTGGTTACTCAGGCTGGTGACTCAGTCTCCTCTCACACACAGGCTTATTCTCTGCTGTAGCTGAAACACCCACTGTACCCAGTATTTTTTTTTACTTCCACTTTCTTTTCAGTTCCTGCTTACAGGGCTTGCCATGGTTGCTTAATTTTTGAGAAATGTATGAGATATTTCCATGGTTTGGTTACAGGTTCCTAGGAGCTGTGTAAGGTGTTCTGCATGGACGGGCATGAAAAAAAATTGCTCTGAGAGACAGATGTTTTTGGACCTCATGAACGTTAGTCGCCCCCTGCAAAGTCCTGGTTTTACACTTGAGGGCAGTGAGCATATCCAGCGTCCAAAGTTGTCAGCACGCTGGTATGGAGAAGGAGGGACTGGGAGTTGGATGGACCTGTGTCTGCCCCCAGCTTTGTGTCTTTCTTAGTCGTGGGACCCTAAGCAATTGTCTGATCTCTTCGAGACTTAGTTTACAGATAGACAAAGTCGGGATAACATCAACCTCTTTTCAGCACTGTTAGAAATGTTAACACCTGGAACACAAATAGGTTCATTAAATGACCATTCTTTTTCTTCTTGGAAACTCTCACAGCCAAGCTGCTTCTTCCCTTCCTTTTCTTACCTCTTCATTTGAAAGCCTGGAAGGCACTTTGTGCAAATGACCAGTGATTCCTACAATAAAGCACGCGACTAACTGCAAAAACATCATAAAATAACATTCAGTGCTTTCCACTTCTCAGCCCCCAGGGAAGCAAGCTGTACACGTGCACCTGAACTCTACCAGTCCAGGTGTCATGTGGGAATGTCAGTGGCAGCAGAACACAGTTTCCTAGTAAGCTCACACGGAGCACACTGCGGCGTGGGCACTGACCGAGAGGAACAGTAGCTCTCCAAGCCAAGGACAGGTAATGGGTAGATGTCCAGGGGGGCTGCAGCCTTGGATGAATCGTGTAGGTGCTTTAAGGTGAATGGACTACAGGTGGAATCTAGGGCTTGGGCACTTAATGAGTGAATAACATAAAACGTGACTAGAAGTATCCTGGGTTTATCTGGTTTAGGATCGTCAGAAAGGCTGCAGTCTCTGATCAAGGGCTGTAAATATCCCTCCCAGTCAAAAGAATGGGGAACTGCTATCACATGAGGATGAGCTAGCAGGCAAGTCCCCAAGCTCTGCATCAGAAATCAAGAATTCGAATTACGAGTCTGAGGAATGCATGAAGAGGGGTGCTAGGAAGGATTAATTCAAACACAGGTAGGAGTCTATGCAAAAGGTATAGGACACCATTTGTCAGGGCAGAGTATGAGTCTGGCACAAATGCCTGCAGGAATGGAGGGTTTTGTACCCCAAGGCCCACATTGGGACTATTCCTGTGGACAGTGTGGGGGGAAAAGGTTCCTGGCCAGAGGAGGGCAGTGAGAAAGCATGGATTTTGTAAAATGAGATAGAAATGAGTGGCTCTGGAGCGACTCAGGCATGGTTCTCAATAGATGAGGCAACCTTCTGACCATTAGACCACCTGCTTTCAGGCAATCCTGGCAAGTGCGTCTGCTTTTTGGTGCCTGTCTGGTCAGCTCCTGCATTTCCCTCCCCCCTCAGATGCACTTCACTTACTGACTGACATGACACATTTCAGTTTTGGGGTCACCCTTTCCTGGCCCCTCAGCTAGTCCTGGCCAGAGCAATGAGAAGAGCAGCTTCCTCAGGTTCAAAGTCGGGTCCTAGAACTTGCTCTGTTGACACTGCTATTGTGGAATGACCCAGATGAGCACTGCTAGCCCAGAACCCAGGACTATCTTGCATCTTCAAAACCTGCTGGGCCACAGCGGTGGCCGGCATCGCATGCTTGCCTGGGGTCCGGCCTCGATCACCAGTTCTCCGCGGCCTCAGTTCTTCTGATTCTTTGGCCTGGGCTTAGAGAGAACTGAGAGCTGTTTACCCGGAACCTTCTGTTGCTATACTCGATTGCTCTGGGTGTGGCTTGCTTGGTGGAATCAAGTCCAACAGCACACAGCACCTGCCTGTCTTCCAAACCAGCCTACAGGTGGGTCACAAGAACCATTCCAGCTGGCCCCTGGCTTCCCCTTCCCTTTAGAACCACCCAGGTCCCAAGAGTGCCTCATTAAGATCTGCAACCGTTAAACACTAGAAGTAGCAACGAAAATAAGATAACTTGACACCTGAGTTCCAGATTTGGGGAATTTGGGGAATTTTGTCCTAGATGTACATATCCTTGGCTTACAGCCATAATTTTCAAAGTGGTGAAAAATGGAGGAACACTTACAGCTTAATGGTTATGCTAAAAGTAATCAGGTGTTAATCACCTCTGAGGAGAATAGTATCTAGAAATCAAATTTTCACATATAAACATATAATTATTAGGGGAAGCCATATAACCAGGCAGGGAGAATAATTTGCTTCACATCTTACTTTGGCACTGCTAATGAAAACATAGATTATTGCACAGCTGTATTGCCACAGCAAAGCTGTACATAATAGTTAGGACAGCCCACACCTGGCTGGTGTGGCTCAGTGGATTGAGCGTGGGCCTGTGAACCAAACAACCGCGGTTCGATTCCCAGCCAGGGCGCATGCCTGGGTTGCAGGCCAGATCCCGGCGGGGGACGAACGAGAGGCAACCATGCATTGATGTTTCTCTCTCTTTCTCCTTCTCTTCCCCTCTAAAGATAAATAAATGAATAAAATCTTTAAAAAAATAGTTAGGACACAGAAGTGAAACGTTTGATACCACGTGTTCTTGCTCCTGTTCCAGAGCGTTCTGCAGGAGTTTCTGCTTGGTGCTGAATTCCTGATGCAGGCTTTCCCATCTCATTCTCATCTGGTCTTCGGCAGCTGACTTCTCCCCTTCCATCCCCAACTCCTGGGATGACACATCAGGTTTTTCACTAGCAGAAGAACAAATATTCTAAGTTTACAATGTGTGTAAAAAGGTGATCAGTTCTAGGTAACTTATCTCGTGCACTGGATGTGGCCTCTAAAATTAGATCCAGGTTATTTTAGTCCTTAGCTCACACTTGAAAAAAATACTAATTAAAATTAAAAAATTTGAGACTACCCACAAAACAAATACATTATAATGGGACCCATGAGGACAGTGATAATTTAAAAGTACCTAGAAAATAGCCCAGTATTAAAGATAATAATGATTGCACCTTTTGGGATCAGAAAGTATATGAACTTGTATC